>JAGJRP010000614.1:0-29532 GCA_022832235.1 Lepidurus couesii
CTAAAACGGGACCGTACGTTTAGCATGAATTAAGACGGGTTATGAATTTATGCGATATGAAATTAAGTGGGTTCCACTGTATTTCAGAAATTGCGTTCCAGTACATTTGATGGGATAAACAAGTCTTTACTCATATTGTACCATGAGATATTACAGTGACACTCTTAAAACGGAAAAAGAATAAATATTTTCGGGACTGATCTGATGGGCACTTTTGTTTATCTTCTACTTTTCCTTGTAGTGATCAGGGGACCATAAGGCGGGTAAAAATTTGGGTTTCATAGTTAGTAAGAAATGTTCGCGCCACAGCTTTTCAAGCTTGAACAAGCCCTGCTCGGTTACCTTGTAGTGTTCCACAACTTTCAATCCGTGAGCGATGTAGTTGTCATTGAATATTCTACGAACAAAATATGCGTTTACTCATTCACGTTTTTAAAAAAATGTAATTTGTAATATAAACCTTATATCAAGGTTAGCTGCCTCGTCTAATAATTCGAACGTAACTTCTCGTTCGAAATGGACATCGAGCACTGACTGTAATTCTTGCTTCCTGGTTTCGGGCAAATTATTTCCGTCTTTTAATAATGCTCGTGCAGCGGAACGAACATTTTTCAAGTCTGCATTCTCCCTAACCTATATATTTTTTAAAATTAAAAAGGTATTTTAAATGCACTTTCCCTGTTTCGCATTTACCTTGACGTCGTTCTGAATGCCAATAGGCGCATCGCACTTCAAAGACAAGACTTTCCTCATGCTTATATCGTGAATATTGCTCTGCTGATGGCAGTGAAAACAAAGAAGCAGGATGTCGTGTGATTTGTGGTCTTTCATATAAGCTACAATATTAAAAATTTTGCTTCATTAGACCTTACATGAAAATCAAATATACGCGAGCGTACTTGGGAAATGCTTGCGGTATTCATGAGGTACTACGTTTTTCCTAATGTATGAGTCAGCTCGACCACAGACCACGCAAGCGTTATCCTTCCGCATAACGTAATACTGGTCACATTCGTCTTTGGGCCTTCCGGCAGGCTCAAAATGAAGTCGTACTGTCAATGGATCTTCCTCAACTACTGTACCAATGCCTTTACTAACATACCTGTCAACAATTTTTAGACACAAGGATTCTGCATTTGAATAAAGACATCTCAACATACCAGTTCGCTTTTTTTCTGTCACAAGTACATAACGGTTGTCCATCTGGAGCTTGCAAGTAGCAGTTTTCGTACATTGGTGACTTGCGTGTGGAGTAGGCTCGACTAGGATTTTTCAACGGTTTAAACGTAGTCTTTTCCCTTCCGTTGGAATTTGTTGCGCTTATCCTGGCCTTGTCTTTGAAAGGTATGTCTCGTAGGTTTTGAACACTTCCCACTATCACGCTGGCAGCCTATAAGATTAAAAAATGCACCAAATGTTTTGCCTGTCTAACAAAAGTCTACTTGATGTAGTGTCGGTTTCGAAATTAAATGAAAGATTGACGCTGGGGCGAAAACTTCTTCTCCCAGAAGTAAAGTTACAAACAAACTGGCAATCGCGTCTAGAGCGGCGTACTGGATCTGTTTTGGGCTCAGCTTGTCAGCTTCCCAGTTACTACATGCTATCCGCCAATCCTTGTCCAGCACAAGTCCCAGAACTCTTTCGGATAAGGCTAGAAGAAAAGCGAAAAGGGCTAACTTTTGTAATTCTTATTGTTAACTCTTTTTACCTCCTAATCCCATTCGCTTCTTATGCAGATCGGATTGAGGGTGTCGAAGGATAATATGTCTTACATCTAAGCAGCCATTCACATTAACTCCATAACTCTGCGTAAGTTTCCAGCCATCTTCACAAGAAGCCACGCCAACTTTCAATATCGAAGGGTCAGTCAATATTGCCTACGTCGAAAGGTCAATTTTAATCCATATTCATTAAAGTTTCAAATGTACACTACACGTACATGTAAGCTAGGAGGAATAGTCTGCAGTTTGCATAACCGAATTAACGTGCACAGGCCTTCGTGGGATGCCAATTGTAGCAAAGCCACTTTTTTAGCTTCTGACTCCTTATTCGAGACCCATTCGCAGTCAAAGCCTAGCATCTGAACACGTTGAATATCCCTACATTTGAAAAGTTTTCAATCTTGCAAATTAAAGATATGGTGTACGGGTATATATTTTAGGAAGCTTATACCTGTTCAATAGAGGAACTATAGCTTCCCATTCTTTTACTGTACTAATAACATGAACCTTGTTTTGGAGTCGCTCCCATGAATGTTCACGCTGTAATTTCCTTTTCCAGCACATCCTCCGTTGTTTTGCCAACATTCGCTGAAACCAAAACAAGCCACCCATGAATGCTACACCAACTCCAGCAGTAACCAGAAAGACTTTAACTTGTGCATTAGTCATAACTAAAATTTGCAAATCGTGTTTTAATTCTACTACTGTTGAAAATTTCTGCTGTAATTCAAGTACCTAAATTTCAAGTCAATGTGCAATGCACCACGCTTTTTGTTTACAGGTTTTATTTACATCGTATCGTGTATCGCGGCGCTACAATTGGCATCGAGCGTTGAGGCTTCCTATTGGTGGGACTTCCACTCCACTGGCATTGCTGCTACAATAAATTCTCATTTGTATCCACATGAAATTTATTTATATTTTCTAAGAGTTCAAAAACTAATAAACCATATAAATTGTTTTATACAGCACATGTAAACCGTTTATAATATTTATTTTTTTAATTCTAAAAATTTCAATAAGGAACTGCCAAATTAATTTTTGAATTGTAATTACAATTCAAAAATTAATTTGGCAGTTCCAAATTAATTAATTTTTGAATTTATTTTTTGTTTGCCAAATTTTTGCCAAATTAATTTTTGAATTGTAATTACAATTCAAAAATTAATTTGGCAGTTCCTTATTGAAATTTTTAGAATTAAAAAAATAAAAAATAATTTAAAAAAATAAAAATTTAAAATTAAAAAAAAAATTTAAAAAATAATTAGAATGCTACAGTTTTCATCGTAACTTTCCAAATGTTTTCTTTTCAAAAAAAGGAATCGTAAACTTTGTACAACGTAGGAAAATGATAAGGGTTCTTACGTGA
Organism: Lepidurus couesii; assembly: GCA_022832235.1. NCBI lineage: Eukaryota > Metazoa > Arthropoda > Branchiopoda > Notostraca > Triopsidae > Lepidurus > Lepidurus couesii. The sequence goes on from JAGJRP010000614.1 coordinate 3,091, forward strand.
TTTAAATATTGAAAGGCTGTGTTGAGACTTGGGAGGCAGTGCGTATAACGAAAATGCAAGGCCATGAATATATAGGTTTTGCCTGAAATTTAACTCGTCCGATGCTGTTTATAGTTTCTCTAGGAGAGTAATAGCTTATGTTTTCTCTTACAAAATGATTCCATCAATAAAAGCATAGCAATAAGCCTCTGCTGCCTATACGCTCGCTAATTAGTTAACGAAAACAAACACGAAAAAAGTTGGATAAGTCTCCGCTTTTGTAGCATTTCAGTAATAGGAAAATTCCGTTGCAAAATCATGCCACCAAAGACACATGTCAGTTACTTTTGCAATAATGACGTAATAATCGAAATTCATAATGTCGAGAAATCGTATTAAAAAGTTGTGCTTCTTTTATACGCCTGTTTACAAAGGATTGCGATTACCGATTGCGATACCAAGACAATACTGAAAAATTAAAGAACGTGACCTTTACGGAGTACGACCCGGCCCAAACGAGTCCAAAGGAGAGCAAGCTTAGGTAAGGTTTTGCTCGCAATGTATTATGTCGCATGGTAACATATATACGAAAACAACATAACGAATTTACACAAAATAAAAAAGATTAATAACTCGTATGAAATAGTCGAGTGTAGGTTTGTCTATAAAGAGAGCAGCTCCATGACAGTATCGGTAATTCTTGACTGTCGACGGATAGCTCTCTTGATAGGGCCAAACCGGGATGCAATCGAGTTTCAGGAACGTGGCAATTTTTAACTTGACAAAAGGAACCTATAATAGCACTATGTTATGTTTCGCAAAAATAACGTGATTTTGACTAACCAACACTTGCGACTAGCGAGAAGGTATATTTCCATGTGACTGGTCAAAGATTAACTCGAACAAGTGTGAAAGATGCCCAAACAGGCCGTCGCTTTTATACCCCAAGTTGGCAATCGTGGGGACGCATAAAAATCAATTGTTTTCAAAATTTCGCCCACCCATGCACGTTTAAGCCCAAACAGGAAAGCAACGATGCATTTGACATTCTATGCCTTTTCCTGCATCACACCCCTTATCTCGAAATTTTTTCATACAACGGTTTGTCTCTAAGGCTTATTTATCTCTGCGCTTTAAATGATCTGTTTAAAAACTGATGTTTTTGATACGAGACATTAATAGGGAATGGAAAATTTTAGGGCTAAGATTTAGCTTGAAAAGACGGCAAGAAAAACATCAAACCGGCATTTCCCCATTTACACGCTTCACGGGACATTTCCTGTTACAATTGGTTTCAAAGTATCCGTTGGGAGAAAAGTTAACCCTTTCCCTTCGCCCTGAAATTGCTAAGGCAAAACAGGCGGTGCACATGCATTTCTACTTTCCTGCAATGATGGGATGCAAAATGTGTTGCATTTTCATGATTGGGATTGGGGATGCATTGACGCATTGAGGTTACCTAGTGCTGTGCTATGCCGGCAAGACAATGCCTTGAACGTGTGCTTGTGCATTAAGTAACATAACCGGAATTCTTGATTGTATAAAAGATTGAACTGTACTTCTTTGGAAAGCAGATGGCGAAAGCCGAAAAGGCTACGGAGCTGTAAACACGACTATTTTTACTGTTCGGAAAGTTATTCGCAACTTGTGTTATGAACAGGAATCGGTGCATGTCATATCAGTGGCTTTATAAACGATGACGAATGACTTTGGCACAGTTTCTCAGTTTACAATTTCGTCATCCATTACGTTTATATATAATGCCCTGGGTCACCTTTTGTTGTAAATCTCCCTGGATATTGTTATTAAACGAGGCTTATAAAACGGTTCGCTTGGATACGCACTTTTCTGACTGGCCGCCTTTTTCAATGACAAAAGAAGCCAAAACGAAAACGGGGGCTATCAATGAACACGCACAGGCGTCGAAAAACCCACCGACCAGAATTATAAGAGCTAGGGAAGAAAAGGGGGCGGGTCAAGGGATAAGTTACACCTATTCAAGCGTTAAATCCCCTTCGTATTTTTGAGCTAACTTGTTGTATACGTTGGACAAAAGGACAGGTCTTAAAAAGTGGCGGCTCAAAAGGATTAAATGCGTCATTTCATGTCATACATCTTGCATCGCATTATCAAAGAAAATCACCGACCCAGTGCGACTTTTATAGATTACGAAGGGTTTCGCCCATAGTGAAATGTTAGGGAGAGTTGGTACAAGTCAGCGGCCGTCTTGTTATACACACAGAAATAGAAACCCAAAAAAGAACAGAAAAAGAAAGGAAAAGGGAAGGAAGTTCATATAACAATCGGTTCCCCGATGCTGGAAAAGTTGGGAACTGCAAGCGCGGAGAAGGTGGGTTCCAAGGTGATGTATGTCTTGAGAGCCATGCCCCTTCGCTTGTCCCTCATTAGCGACTGTGATGATCCTAGCACTTCCTGAATTTGAGGGGAAGCTGGCTTTGGGTTTCTGGGGTTAGTAAGTGGACTAAATACGAGAACACGATAGACGATTGTCTTGGGGTCTCTTGCTCGCCATTTGGGTTACAATGTCTTCATTCCCTCGGCAAAGAAAAGTCCCCATCTAAACCCTTGATCGTTTACTGAGTCAATTGCAATGTCGAGTCCCGCTCTAGAATAACTTCCTTAATGGTTAAAGGACACAATTCCAAGCTGTAATTTGGAAGTTTATGAGCTTGTGCTGCCACCGCAGGCAATTTTTGGCTTCGTTTAGAAGCTTTAATAGAACATTTACACATTGCTCACGATTAATGAGAGATACGGTTGTGGTCAGTTGCGTCGATGATCGTCGTTTTTAGAATTAAAAACTTTCAAAAATATTTAGCGAATCTTTCAACACATCAAAGTTCTATTGTAGAGAATGAATAAATACAGAAAATAAAATCTTATTTGAAAGGGGATAACAGTGTGAATTAATTCACACTTTAGCCAGATAAAATCCCTTTCGTAATCTACAGAGTACATTCTTTGAATGAAGCTTTATGGTAATGCTGTGAATTTCAATTCGGGACCTTCTCATGATTCATGTTGGTTATAGCACGTTCCTTGCCGATTTTGACTATACGAGGAATTCATCCTCATTCTTTAAATAGTAAAGGGCTTTCTTATAACCTCTAAACAAGCACATATTCTGACAATAATACCTCTATGGCTTGTATTCATGTGCTCTTTATTATTTTGTTTGATCGAATATGACTTGAGCCTAATATGAGTGAGTATGACATACATTTCTTAACGAGAATCATCTCTATACGGAAAAATTGCCTCACAATTCATGCTACTAAATTTAGCTTGCAACCTCATAATATTTAAACCGTCTTAAAAAAACTTAGCATTCCAACTACAGTAATTTATTGTTTAACTGACTGGCCTATATATTGTTTTAAGAAGAAAAAGTTCCACGAAAAATGGTAACTCGAAAGCATCGAGTTTCAAGTTAAAAACTTTTTTTCGCTATATCGGAAAAATAGGAAAGTTTTCACCCCCAAAAGGATGCGGTGGTGCTTCTTGGGACTGATAATAAGCGGATTAATGTAAAGCCAGAAGGGAGTATGCCAATCCAAAGTGGATGGAAGGACATAAAAACGGACCATCAATCAACCATTATGATCAAGCCAGGGCCAATAGGAAAGCTCGGGATGGGGACCCGTGACTTCGGCTATCTTTAGTTGGGAGGAGAGAAGTTGAACCGCAAAGAACCAGCGGACGTCTATTTCCTACCATCAGCCAGCATCAGGCATCAGGATCACGACGAGACACTCCGACCCAACACCAGTTAGTTGGATTCCAGATCTCCTGAAGGCAACATCCTAAACTCGTGTGTCACATCAACTTTGATCTTCTAGTCTTTTTCTCCCCCTTAATTCTCCCACAAAAAGACAGCATGGAATCCATAAAAGACCAACTCCAGTACCGTGTGAATCTGCACCAAAACCATCACTTGGCCTCACACAAGAACAGTAACTTTTCCTTGGAAGCAATTTTAGCGAATCATTCGCCTCTATCGAAAAACAACACTGAGTTGGGTAATACCGCATCAGCACCAACTATGTTTCCAGTCGCGACATCTTTGGCTTCTCCACACTGCTGGCCATTGCTCTACAGCAATTACCTCTTATGGCAACGAGGATTACCTTATCTTAATGTGCCCGGCATGACCAATATTGTCCCCGATTTGATGGCCAAACCCCCCTTCCTGTATCCTCATGGATTAGCTCAGTCAAGTCTAATACCGCCAGCAGCAGTAGCTTCGGAACTCAGTTCGTCCAATTTCTCCATTAACAGACTTATCTCTCCGCTACCGGATGATTCGGGCGGAAAGTCCACGCCTTCTTCACCTCAGCCTTTCACAGGTAATAGCTAAATGTAAAAACCAAGCAATTTATTTGATAGAAATAAATTTGTCAAACTGATTTTCATCCTATGTTTGTCTTTGCAGGGAGCGACATGGATATTATGTCCGAAGGAAGTGGCTGGGAAGACGAGGATGAACCTGGAGGTCAGCATGGTGCAAGAAACGCGGACAATGTCCGTCGCCAACCAAAAACGGAAGATTCGTCCCATGGCAGTAACAGTAAACTAAAAGGACGTCGTCGGCGCACGGCGTTTAGTAGTGAGCAACTCATGGAACTGGAGCGTGAATTTATGGCCAAAAAGTACCTCAGTTTGACCGAGCGGTCTCAAATCGCGGCGGCGTTGCGGTTAAGCGAAGTGCAAGTGAAAATTTGGTTCCAGAATCGACGAGCCAAATGGAAACGCGTGAAAGCAGGACTCGTACATAATCACGCAGCTACTGCCGCCAAAGATTCTGTCAATAATAGCCACCACTCGGCAGTCGCGTCCAGTGACCAAGGAACCAAACCTACGCATTCTTCCTCAGTTACCAAAATCGTTGTACCCATACCGGTCCACGTGAATCGTTTAGCCATCCGGAGCCAGCACCAACAGTTGGAAAAATCTTATTTGAGTCACCAGCAGCAACCAAACAACACCATGGCGGGGCCTAAACCATCCGCGTTTAATCCATTAATGTCTTTGCCTCATACAAACAGCGAAAGCTTTCAGCGCGTTCTTCCCTTTATGCCCTTAACCCATCGTCCACTATAGCGACCAAAAATCATGAACAAGAATGAAAAAATGTGCAAAAAGAAAGTCTTGTTGTAAATATATTTTTAAAAATATCTCTTTAGGTTGTCACATTTGAACTTGGATGTTTTGCTTGACATGTGTTCCCGTGCTCTCTTCCAAAAGCCAAACGAAAATGAAAATAAATACATGTTGCTCCCACCAAAAAAAAAAAAAAAAGAATGAAAAGCAGGAAAGACAAGTATAATGCGACAATTTAAGGTTCCAAAGTCTATATAGAGGAAGTTCTTGAGTTTACGCAAATGGGCGTTAAATTAGATATGATCCTTTTTTTCCCCACCAAAAAAGCCTCATACACAAAAGTTTTCTTTCCCCCTACAGGAACAAACATAATATGGATATATCATCTCAGGAAATTTTCATGGTTTCAGACGTTAACACGTTGTGTTGGTATGTAAATCAAGTCCGTCTGCTGCACACAGAAAAGCTCGAAGATCTTTCTTCGCTGTATGTTTGATGTGTGGAACTTTACCATATGACATTGTGAAATGCCCAACAACGCAATCTATCCCCGGGAACTCTATAATTTGCGCCACACTTGTTGGCCTGATGGTCCGGCAGCCTCTCGTATGCAAATGATTTTCTTGTGTTCGAAAGTCCCTCTCCTCGCGGGCCCCGAAAGGTACAAGTGGGAGGTTGCAAGCCCACGTGCCGTTATTGTAACTCTTTTTTTATGCCTAACTTTGCTTTTTATTCTCATTATTAGGCCAAGCATTTAAGAAAAGAGTTGGCTATGTAGTTAAGGAAAGAAACAAGCGCCCATGTTAGGCGTCTCCAACAATGGCACACTCTCAACCGTGTATTTTACAATTCAAATTTGAAAGAGCATTTGATGGTTGGTGTTTGTCTGCCGTCTTGCTGCAGATCATGGGGGATGTTTATCGCTCATCATTTTCGACTTCTCTAGTTTCATGTAACACACCGACTTTTTCCAAACTGTATAAAGCCCACACCATCAAGGACCGCGTAGTCCGCTTATTATGCATCAAATTGCCACTCTGCTTTTTCTTTTTCATCCTCGAGCTCACCTCTATGTATTAAAACCACACTGCTAAAAAACCATCCCCTGTAATTTTGAACCATGGTGTTAGAATAAGTCAGAGCGAATTATATAAAACCTCCGGATAGATCCTTTTTGAGGTCTTGTAAGAGACTGTTGTAAACGCATTGTATATAGACTTACTGGCCAAAAGCTAACCATGCCTTTATTTCGCCTCGCGAAGTTAAAAGTCATACATTTATGTTGGTCGTAATTATTACGCCTTAAGTAGAGAAGAGGGGCCGAACTGGGCTGCTTGATTTGCAGTCCACATCGAGCTTTTTAACGAGCTCTAATTAATGTTGCGGTGGCTAACAGAAACGGTAGCTCTTATTGCGCTTTAGTATATACATGTGCTTTTTGTCTGTTATTGTTCTTGAGCCAAACAACTATTGGACGATTTGCTGAATCTATATTAAAAAGAAAAAAGCACCAGAAATGTTCGACGCAACGGGACCAATTTATTCTTCCTTAAACTTCTTGAAATACTGCACAGTTACTTGTGTATAAACAAGAAGCGTCTTGTGGGTGTGTGTGTATAGCTACAAGATCACTCATACTTGCTTGAGCTGATATTTTTGAGAGTGGAATGTAAACCGCACAAGTCACACGGAAAAGGGGGCGTGTTACGTTACAATTGCGCCGCCGAAGGAAGCCATAAAGACGAGGACTTGAACGTTGAAATGACAACTCATTTGTCATCAGCTACAAGCTTATATGGATGACGCCCCGGTGTCGACAGCATCGTAAACTAGGTTCTTGACTTGCTAATCTTAACAATATTTCCCCCGTTGTCTTCTGTTCCTCATCAGCGCGCGATTGCGAAGACGGTAGTGGCGGTTCCATAAATGAGCCTTCTATTATCCCAACAACAGTTTTATTAAGGTTTGAAAACAACTTTTTAGAAAAAGACAACGGGAAGGCATTGTTATGCATCTTCGCATGTGTTGCTTGTTACGCTATGCAAAAAAGGGGGGTGAGGGGAGCATCTCCAGAGCGAAAAGTGTGGTCACGCATGCTTAGCTTTGTAGCAAATGCATTCGCTGGTGCCGCCACATAAAACAAGAGATGCCAACAACGCGCGGACATGGTGTCGCGCTCTTCTAACTCAGCAAACGTCGAGCACGATACACATTTTTAACTACTTCAAGACAAGCGTTTATTACTGCTCTATTTTTAACAAACTTGACACAAAAGTTTGGGGGTCTTCTTGTGCGGCCCCTGCGGCAAACTCGACACGTTTTTACTTGGCTTCGCGCACAGATTAGTGCTAGCGCAGCATACTATAATCTATAACTTTAGAAAAAGGGAAACCACCGACAAACAAAAAATGAAAAGAAAATCCACAGGTTTTGTAGCTTTTTAATAACAAAACAGACAGACATCGCAGGTAAATACTTGCTTAGGGCCCAAAGGTTTGACTGTGGGCCCACCGACCTTTCATTTTCGTTGCCTTAGAACGCCCCTCGCATTAAAACAATAGGCAGATACGCACGTATGGCCCTTGTCATTTTGGTTTGGCAGTTTTGGCGCTTTCTGCCTTATACTCTCAGCCGGACAATAATTGGTGTCTCATCTCACAAGTCCTAGACTGAAAACCTCAAAGAAACTTGTATCTCGCAATGGTAAAAGCCCCTTATTTTTCTGGCAAGAAATAGACCTTCCTATCTAAGAATGATAGACAGGAAGGTTTGTTATTTTATTACTGTGAGGATATATTCTATTTTAATGTTTTATGTTCCTCCGAAACAATGCTCAGATCAATGGCATATTGGTAACAGATGGACTTGTCAAACGACTTTTTGTAAACAAATACGAAAACCGATAAATACATTTGTCGCGTTGTTTTTGATAAGAAACCTTGCGGGGATATTCTGGGCCGTGTCGTATTGGTGTGTAACGAAAAACGTACCCCGTTGGATACACAATGGCACCGAGCCGGAACGTGCTGGGAGGTCGTCAAAGGTGAAGAATTTGGGATTTAAGTATGAAAATCCTGAGCATAAACTGGAAAAGCTGCGAAATGTACCATCCAGGCGGTTTGCCTTGTCATCGCAATTGGAACGACTTAGAAGAGTTTTTGCCGCCTGTCAACCTGTCATTCATGCTTGACACGTTGCCCTTTGACCCCCAATAGTCGACAAGGGTCCTTCATTTGTGTTAAAACTCTCTCCTCGCGCTGTCTATGTAGGAAACTTGGCGAGAAATGCGTCCGAGTCATACTAATCTCATCTTCTTATGACCCTCTCCCTCTCTCTCTCTAACATATTAAAAAATAAAATCTTCCGGATTTGATGTGAAGGGGGATATGAGAGAGCAGATTTAGGACCATTGACATGGTTCTCTCCCTTCTATTTCCCAAGAATCGTGTCGATCACACCTGCGTCGCCATGGGTTGGAAAGCCTCTCGGACAGACGCCTGATGCCCGAGTAATTGGATATATTATAGGTTTCATTACCTGTGATTAAAGTCGCAGCTTTAGGACCCCGCCAGCCAATCGCAGAAAGGGCGCCCTTTCTCAGTGGTGCCATGTTGGTGGGGTTTGCCCCTTTACAACAGAATAAGACTATGATTTGATTTGGGTCAAGTAACTAATGCGTGCAACCCAACGACTTTTGAGTTCGTATTTGCCGTGTTGGGTTCCTTGGGGGCTTGATCATCATCACTTGATGGGAATATAGCCCCACTTTACTATTTCCTGTCTACGAGAGAATATCTGTAATTGTGTGTATCTCATAGAGAAACGCTTTTGTTGAGGGGTTGGTTCCAAGACTCATTAAGGATCATTGAGTTGTGTCGGGCTGATGACGACCGTGATGACAACTCTTGTCGCTACACATCGTTAGTAATGGGCAAAAGGGCGGCGATATTCTCACCTCATGATGAGCAATTCAGTCGCCCTTGGAAGGTATAGCACAATGCTATGATTTCTTTCTTCGGCTTGGCACATCAGCGTAAGCCGAGCCGTCTCCCAACATTTCTAAACGCCCACTTCTTGCAATATGCGTTCGATTTTCTTGTATTGCTCAAAGATATAAACTCGAGTTTACTTGCATGTTTTGCCTTTGCACCTCACTCGTGTACAGAACAAGTATATGGGGAAGGGTTTTAATTCCCAGAAGTGAAAGACTCAGCATTGGCAAACACTACTACTTCAGTACTTTTGAACACAGCTGAAAATAAAGTAAGGTGATAATTTCCGGTTGGACGCCTCCGGAACGCGTGTCACGTTTATAAATTTGGTTGCCTTGTCAACCCCTTGCTCCTAAAACCCCGCCTTCGGCTTCCACATAAAAAAGTTAAAGGAATGTCAGTCATGCGACCCCAGCTAATGGTAACTAATAACCTATCTGACAAAGCTGAGAAAAAGACGGCAAAAATTAACACCGCTTTAATGTACTTTACAGGACTCCAAATCGGCGAATACCTAATGGCTATATGTCCAGCTGGAAAAGTCTTGAGACGCTTTTTCATGCCATAACGGCTTAATGGGTCGTTATGATTCGATACGGACTTAAGCTTATCTCAAGCACTACACATGTCTAACCAGTTGTACGACAAGTCTGCTGTACCCCACGCCTCCTTGGCCAGCTGAAGTTGGCACCTTTATACCGGAAGCCCATTAATTTCCACGCCTTTTCGCGCGGGATCCCCAAAATGGACGCTGTATAAACTTGGCTGTGTGGAATAGCCGGATTTAGAAAAGCAAAACGAGAAAGCAAGACAAAACGGCGCCGTCTATGTGCACGCCCTCTTTTCACTTTCCATCAAAGAATTGTGGTCTTCAGAACTCATTGCTCCTGACGTTGTTACCCATCACAGATCAGAATTAATTGAGCGGACATCAAGAGCTTCTCAACCCTCGTCTAGGGGTGTCATGGCGCGCTTCTATTACTGCCACAAGAAATGACCCGGTTCTTTGGGCTCAAGCACGGTTGTTAGAATTATGGAAATGTGCAGGCCGATCTGAAGAAGGAGAAAATGACTCTTTGCGTCCGGCCAGCATCGAGCGTGGGGGAAATGGGATATTGTTTTCCACAGTTGCCCTCACCAAACCCTTGCTTTTTCTGGCGACAAAACAGCAACCGGCAACAACCCGGGCATATTAAGCTGTGATGGTTGGACGCTTAATGTGGGAATGGGGAAACGAAGGATTCGGTTTGAGTGCAGTTTGGTACTCGCTCTGCTTGAGCAAAGAAAGGGCAGGAATTGCTGACCCATTAAGGCAACCGCATCACATTGTCGTTTATGCCCCTTTTTTGGCAGTCTGTCCTGTCCTATCATGCATATATACGATACATAAAAGAAACGACCGTAACCTCGTCGAGAAAGGGACCCTGCTATGTAGTAAACATTCACACCAGCTCTTAAATCCTGTCCTATAATCACTTTTGCTGCGTTTTTAGCATAGTCCATGGTAATGTGATTAATTTAATTATACGTCTGTTCTGGTTTAGGTTACTGTATTTTATACTAATAATAAGCCAATACGAAGGGACCCGGCGTGTTTTTTAGGGGTTTTCAATAGATTTTTACTCATGAATCCATCTGCGTTTGTCACAGTTCATTAGCTCGATCAGTCAGCCAATTAAGGAGACCGTAATGGGCGTTTTGTGCAGATATTGGGGGAGACCAGGGGGGAAATGCACTTGGCCTTCCATTTCCGGCAGTCAGTCGTGTCACTCCATTACCCCGTAGTTTGTCATTCGCAATCAAAAGATCCGCACTCACAGAAAACCTTTAGAAAGATCATGGACTGAGTAAGGGATTGATACCCCTGTTTGCTTTTTTTATGCTGACGCTTGAAAATATCTCATAAAAAAAGGCGTGCATATTCATCAATTTAGAACCTTTTACTTGGTCGGAATGAAAAAGAAGTGTTAACAAGATCAATTTTATTTGAAGGGCTTATGGATATGGATGAATGTCCAGATTGCTCGATTTAAATGTACTAAATCTTGAAAGCCCGAATAAATTATTTACGGCGTATGACGTAGGAAGCTCAAAGGTCAGAAGACATAGGTGCCAGAAGGGAGGAAACGCTATGAACGAGAGAGGAGAATTTACGAGGTGCCACGACGAAAACGCCCTGAAATTTGGCCACCACACTTTACCACTATACTACTGGAAAATAGGCGATTCTGGTTCCCCTCTTTTCTTCTTCCGTTTTTTTTCTTCTTCTTCTTTTTCAACCATAAAATTGGGAATGGGGTGGACTTCTGTCCCCAGGATTTCCTTGCTCTCCGACCGGGACTATAACATTGCATTGTGGTGACCCCTTTGATATATCGAGGGAGTTCCACCCCCTTTTTGGTCAATGATCGAATGCTATATATTTCACCCTAAAAGTCTGGACTATTCCCCCGTCCACGATTTGTATTCTCGAATCGCGTACACACCAAGAGGTGCCAAAGGCATATAATAACAGGAAATCAAATTAGAAAAGGTTGATAAGAGATATACCCCGCGACTGTAAAAAGGATTTTTTTAGAGATCAAAATGGAAAGGCAAAGGCCAACGGCAGAGTGAAATTTGAAATATGGGCACTGCAGTGACATTTATAAAGGGATTGTGGATTTTAAACGGGGTGTTCCATTCGCTTTTTCCAAAGAGTTGACCAAAACCTGGAAGCTAAAGCATTGTCGTCAAAAGCGTCTATGACCAGAGCATGAATTGTAAATTTCATTTTATTCGCTTTTTTATTTCAGGCTGCGCAGTTTATGGTTTATTACCTTCATGCAATGGGCCTTGTCCGTTTAGGGTTTGTCGGATGGGTAGTTTACGCGAGGAAGAATGTTTGGAGCTGGAATCCAAGTACGTATTCACATCCTGCATCAACGCGTCCCATGATATTTCATCCTTCTCGAAATAAACAAATTATTTCCCGGTTGATGAAAATGTAAGACTTTTTAAGTATTATTTTCTCACGTCAGGGCCTTCTTGTCTACGTCCAAGTCGTGGAATGGTTTTCGAGGCTTTCAAGAAGTACTGAGGGGCGCTGGCGTAAGGGACACCGTCACCATAATCGTCGTAATTATAGTAACCATCCCGACGACCGATGCGAGGAATAGTTTTGCCATAAGCACCATGAGGCTCCAGGGCCCAGTTGCTTCCCAGGATCGTCATTAACGATACGACCAATAATAGCGAAAAACCCATCTTATCGAAGTAGATTCCGCGCTGTGAGGAATAAGTTGTTAATTTACCAGCGTCTAGGGTATTGAAAGAGATTATAACGGTAAAAAGGGCTATAGGTTAGTCTGAACACTTTGGAGACTCTCGATTGCGGAATTAGGTGTGCACTGGTGAAGGAGTTGGAGAACAACTGAGTTATGAAAGGCGAAAATAGTAGTACTCGATGGCGTACACGGGCAGGTGCGGGTTTGGACAGCCATGGCACAGACAGACATAATCTACCCTCATGAAGCAGAAGGGCTTGGTTTGCTTGGGGAATACAAGGTTAAAGAGGCACAGCAGGAGACAGACGCACATAGGGGCATTTGTGATGTCGGAGATGATAGACGAGATCAAAGTATTGCACCTGTTAAGCGTTATAGTAATGGATTGGGAATGATTGGTCGGAATTAAATAGTTATTCCTTTTTTTCCGTTTTATTGCTTAACAATAGAAAGTGCATGGAATAGAATGTGCACGGAGCAATGCCCCTGCCTTTTTGTCTTCGGTCGTTATAGTGCTTCCCTCCAAGTGAATACTGGGTTATCCAAATTAAATGCCTTCTAATCTACCTTAGAACTTCTATTAAAGCATTTCTGGTTCATCACGTTGTAGAACAGTTAGAGCTCCAATGGGAGCTAAATGATTTTGGTTTGATAGGAACTTTAAATTTGTCAGTGTTTAGAACCGTATCGCAAGCAGACAGGAGACAGCTGATTGAAAAGTTAAAATTATACATGTCTAGAAATGGCTTTTCATGCATTGCAGTGACTACGAAGAAGGGAAGAACTTCACAGGCTATTAATGGCGCGCTTTATCGGTTGGATTGCAAAAAACTCGAAAAATGTACTGTAATTTCACCACAATTTGATTTTAAGACTGACTTGCAAAACGCTAGGTAAACTATTCGCTATGATCTCCCCCAACTTTCAATCTCATCACAATTAAATACAAAAGCCTTGGAGTAAACTAATAATTCGAATAACTTAAATAAAATGTTATTGTATTACAGCAAGCACGACAATGCAAGCTTTTGTAGCTTACGCGCATCTTAACATGCGTAATACACCCAAAGTAATAAAAATTTAGGTCACAATCCAAAACAGTCTTCGCACTGAACGTACGATGTTCCCGTAAGCGCAGCTCAATAACTCAATGCCTCCATCTAGTTAGAAAAAGAAAAAAAGTTGAGTTCTGACAGAATTACGAGCGCGTGATACTTACATTTTCAAGACTTTATCTTTTCCTCCACTAACTACGCGTTGACCGTCAGGCGACCAGTCCACAGCGTAAACCTCGTCAGCATGTCCTGGTAAATCCAATTCCAACTTGTAAGTTCCCATATTCCACACTACAAAAAAGAAGCCAATAAACTGATGAAATTACTCGAGCATACCACATACCTTTCAAAGTTGAGTCCGCACTGCCACTAACCAATAGACGACAATCTGCAGACCAAGCGACTTGATAAACTGCTTGAACATGTCCACGCAAGGAAGAAATGTACCTAAAATGAAACGTGATTTTAATTTAACGAATCTAGTCAAGAGGGAAACAGCATACTTTCCAGTTCGACCATCCCAAAGCTTGATTGATTTGTCAAAACTAGCTGATGCTATAATACGACTATCTGGAGAAAACTTAACATCGTTTACTAACTGCTGGTGACCCGTCATCCTCGCTAAAAAAAAAGGAATAAAATAAATAAATGATAATAGCAAAAACAAAAACAAACAAGGCGACTGAATACTTTAACTTAAAATTAAAGATTTAATTTAATTTAGTTACCAATGGGTTTTTTATCTTTCTCTGGAAGCCATAAGAAAAGTGTGAAGTCATCTGACCCGGAAACCAAACGTTCCTCTCCTACACCTCTTAAGGCATCGTAACGTTGCTGAGCTTTTCGACGGATTTCCTCGACTGCAATTACAAAGTACATGACATACAGACAGTTTGACTGAAATTGACAATACTTACGAGAATCTGTCACTTGGGTGTAAACAATCTTTGCGTCCTTCGGGTCAAATGCTCCTGTTCTTAAAACATAGTCGCTGCTTAGCGCTAGGGAATTCACCCAATGGGCGTGCCCTTGCAATGTACGGCACAAAATACCCTATGATAAAGACAAACTAGTTTTCGGAATACTAGACAAAGCAATCGATATACATCTTCTGGTCTCCAAACTTTAATGGTACGATCTTGCGAGCCCGAGTACACGAGCCCCGTCCCAGCCCATTTGACAGCGGTAACACTTTGCTGATGCCCTGCTAACGTCCTTAAGCAATTCCCTAATAGCACATCCCATATTCGAATATCGCCATCTTTAGAAGCTGATGCCAAATGACGACACTCTGGGTTCCTGTACAGTACAATGCGTTATATTTAGAACTATGTAAAACCGGCGAATTTTACCGATGAAGCGGCTCCCAAGATAGAGACGTTATCCACTGCTTATGTCCTGTTAAAGAACGACCAACTTGCTTGCCTGTCTCAGGGTCCCATATGCACACGAGTCCATTCTTACATCCCGAAGCTAATCTTAACCCATTTGGAGCCCACGCAATACAAAGGACCCAATGATTGTGTCCTACAAAAAGACCATTAGATCTATGTAAAAGAAGACTTTTATAGACTTACCTTTGCAAGTAGAAAGAGGAGTTTCGGTGCTTAAATCCCAAAAACGAACTGTGCAGTCTCCAGATCCACTAGCTAAGTGGCGACCATCTGGACTAAAGCATGCGGATATAACAGCTTCTGCATGACCGGGCAATGAACTAAAAAAGAAGTGGACGTAAACATTAGATTTTTTTTAAGGAACGAGCTTGTCAACTAGTTTCAAAGTAAAAGTTTACATAGGGATGATACCCATACAATCAGAGAACGAGTTAGCCTGTTAGCCCTTCCTACACGTTCGAACCAATGGTTTATTCCTGTACCTCTTAACGAATCTGCCAGCATTACGTATTTACGCTTTAAATTCGCGAAGCGCTAACGGTAGGCATCAGCTCAAGCGTTGGGGAAAGGCATATTGGCAAATTCACTTTCTGGTTAGCGGGTTTTATCCTCACGTAAACTTTGGCTTGGACACTTCACTACATACCTGGTGCATCTTGTGACAGCTCTGACTTTAAAAACTGCCTGTGGCTGGTAGACAATTTCCAATACTGTTTCCGTATCGAGGGCAGTTAAGTTCTTTAAAACTTCTGTAAGGTTGGATGTGACTTCTTGGTCTTTGACGAAGAATGTGTAGGGTACTTTGTCCTCCTGTACAAAAAAGATACCGTAAGCCTTAATTTACCCTAAGCGAGAAGCGAGTCAAACACACACTTACATTATTTAACAGCGTATTGCATAGCTGTTGAAGATTTTCCCTGGTAACCGAAAAGGGCAAGTCAAAAGGTGTTGCTAAAAGTTCCCCCGTTTCAGACTTGAACTGTGCCAACACATGCCTTCCTGCTTCAGACTCACTTGCAATGGAGTCTGACTCGGAATTTTTCCTTTTTACCCTGAAAAGTTGCGGAGATAAGAAACTGACCAGAAAATATACTGTGTACTTACATGGTAGGTAGAAAATCTCAGACCTTGGATAATCGAAATGTAACGAAAAATAATTCTACAAAACAAACACGTGCTGTTTCGGTAATAAACGTGCTTTCAGGCCATCTAGGGAGGTAAGTTGTAACACTCTCGACGCGGGAATATAAGTAAAGAAGTAAAACAAGAATTTATTTTTTCATAAGGACCATTCCGTATTTCTTCGAACAAACAAATTTCAAGTGAGAACTATAGCACACGAAAAATACTTCACTTCAAATATTAGGAAATTAACCAGATTAAGCGACATGGTCTCTTCAAACCATATTAAACCTTGTAAGACTTTTCTATCGTAACAAGCTATGGCTCTCGAGCAGCCCTAAAAAATTTTCCCTTGCTATAATATCACTTAATCTTTACCCTGAAATCATGCACTGGACGTGGAATGCTAGCAAAAAGTGGCTGCGTATACTAGTCTGTGTTCTGACTTAACTGAAATTCAAACGTTTTTGTTTTCCAGTTTGTTCTATCTTTCAAAGGATCAGGTAGAGTTCTTTCATGGTAAGTGACTAGGTTATTGGCATCCACCAAGACCACCGTCTGAGTTCTAGATGGTGACAGACTTGTTGACTATTTAAGCGAAAATCGCAGACGACACTTACCGCGTCCCCGCTATTGGTGCGATATCCACAAATATGGAGCTAATACTTTCTTGGAAAGTGGCGCTCCTTCCCTCCGTCTGAGCTAATAGAACCGGATCAGGATGATACCTAATTGCACAAATTATTTCTGTTCAAAAACTAGTTAAATAAGTTTATACTTTGTGTTACAATTCAGCATTCCGAAAAGATCTTTTACTAGCGTGTCCTTGGGCGAATTCTGACTGATAATTTCTTCAAACATGGCAGTGCCCGCTTCAACTTTCCGCCACTTTAAATGCGGATGGTTATTGCCCATGCCATACACTCCGGGCTCCAACAACGAGAACTTTGCTTCACCGTGGTTATGAACCATCCCCAATAGGTTTTGCCTATACAGAAAATGCATGGGTATAGCTCTTCAGTCTACAGAGCAATCAACATCGTAATAGCATAGCAAAGAATGTTCGACTTACTTCAAATCCAACATCACTAACTTAAACGGGTCATACTGGTTTCCCACCGTCGCAATATTCCGTAAATTCTCGGTTAGGGAAACGCCAGTTTGTTGTAGGAATTGACTGATAAAAAAGCCTCTCCCAGCCAAGTTACAGGCTTCTTCTAATTCCCGCTTGTTTTGCGTCATATTCAACAAAATCCCAAGCCGCCCATTATTCCTACTAAGGGCTAGCCAGGTGCCTCCTTCTTTCCCAGGAGTGAGATCCATTCCTATCAAAACATCAAAACTGGTAAAAACAGCCCAAGAGACGAGAGGCATCGATATCGTCGCTACAACGTATAGAGAAGGTCTTTTCTCAGTGTTCGGTTGTACAGTATCCACAACTCACTTGAAAATAAAACGTAAGGAATGGAGGTACAGAAGGCTGAGTTTTGGGTCGACTTATTTAGCAAGTGTGATATTGAAAATCTAACAAGACCGCTTGCTTTACCTGATGTTACGGAAGTAAAGGGGAACGTCGGTCAACACTGTGTAGTTTTAAGCAAAGGGTCCGAAGACGATGTTCACGCAGGGAGCGAAGTATTTAAGATGGAAACTTTTACTCCTGACTACACTCAAAGAAGCTCCTGCTTTATCAAGGTAAAATTTAAAAGTATAACTGAGTAGTTTCAAAATGCCGAGATTCTGCAAGGCTTAACCTTTTACGTGGAATTAACCCTAGCAACGGACGTAACTTTCAATCTTGGGTTATAAGTCATCCAGGTAGTGTAGGCTTTGTCCTCAATTGTTATAAGCTATCTTGTTCGCATTTAGACAGGCAACGCAGTAACATTCCTGAATCTGTGGGCTCGAAAACGAAGTGTGCTTGAAGGCATAGTCGTAGATTTTCATGTTCCGTGACTCATTCGATGAGGGCAAATTTTTGAGAATCGATATGTCCCAACTCCCAAATCACCTACGGGCTGTAACATTCGTATGGTGGTCAAGCTTTTCTAATATTATTAAGTATTATAGTGCTTTCTTATTTTCCAACTGCCAAACACTTTGGGTTGACATTCAGTAAACGTCCTTTCTGAGATCTCTGATATTTTCTGCAATTCACAGCTTATGCAAGCTTAATTCAAATTTCGTACCTCTCCAATCAACCATCGAGGTCTATTCGTGTGTCGTAGGGCGTACAGTCGTCAAACTTGCGATCTATTGCACACCCTCCGGAATGCACCCCAATTGATAACAACCAGTGCGAATTCAAACAATGAGAAAGAAAGCTTATAACCGCAACAGACAAGCGGAGTCCTAACTTTATTATGGTTCTGGATCAATTCATTCCCAAAGGTGCGCAAACGAAAGTTTTTTGTAATGTTGAAATATTCCCCCTGAAAAGGTAACCTTGAATGATTTGTATATGTTTATGCGTTAGTTTTCATTTAATTTCACTAGCACTTTGACGACAAACTGACAGGAACGGTGTGTAAAAAATGGCATGGGCTAATACTTTGTATTCTTAATTACAACAAAATAGATATTGCCCCGTGTTTTATCTCGACGCCAGTTTCATTACGCCAATTTTATGCCCCATCGAGAACTTTGCATTTACAGTGAAGTGTTGCCCGATTTGCGCCGATTCTTAAAGGAACACAATCTCGATAGCAACGTTATGCTTCCGCAACCCCGTTTGTACTACGGAGAGCTCAAGGAAAAGGCCAACGAATACGGATGCATCTTAGCTATGGAAAACTTGCAAGCGAAAGGATTCATTCAAGCGAAGAACGTGCAAACTTGCTTTTGCGATGAGACACACGTACGCTGTGTCCTGAAATACCTGGCCTATTTTCACGCAACTAGTTTGGCTTTCACTAAGAAAACAGGCAAAGTATGGTCGGTTTTTTACGAGGCTACGCCCGGTCAACGTGATCCGCTGACAGCAAAGTACTTGAAAACTGTTGTAAGTAACGTGAGGAAAGCCTTAGCCAGATTCAGCGAGCAAAGCGCCCAGAAATTGGGGCAAATTGTGGCCATTATGGTGGAAGAACCCCAAGAGGAGCTGAGTTCAAGTATCATGGACTGTCTACTCCATGGTGATTCCTGGATCAATAACTATTTATTCAAGTATGATGAACAAGATATGCCCATCAACTGCGCCACAGTGGATTACCAGTTTGCTCGTTACGGACATCCCGCATTTGATATTATACAATTCCTGTTCACTAGCGTTACTTCAACCCTAAGAAGTGACAGAACTAACGTCTGGCTTCAGGAATATTTCGGAACCTTTATTGAGACATTAAAAAAATTGCACGTGGATGTCAAAGGTATGAACTGGCAACTGTTCAAGAAAGAACTCGACCAGAAAGCGTTCGCAGGTGTTGTGAGAGCGTGCTATGCTCTTCCCGTGGTCATGTCAATGGAAAAAGTTAACAGGTCTAATAGTTACGATCTTGCTAACCAGGACGGTGATAAGAAATCGCCAATGGAGGACATGTTTAGAAAAAATCATTCGGTGGAATCCATGGCGAATAACAGCGAATTAATGCTCGCATTTTCCGAACTTATTGATGAAGTTTTACCTTAGAGCACATTGTAATGCATCCTACAGTTTGTTGTAAAAAAAAATGAAAACTTACCTCCAAGAATATTGATATCTTTCTCCCAATAATGAACCGGGGCGGCAGGACGATTAAAATATTCATCTCTGTTGGCAGCTAGGATTAATTTGTAGCCATTGTTCATCGGCTTTGGTTTGAAAGAAAGGAATAAAATGCACATTTTATCAAGGTAATTAGTACTTCGTTAAATAGAGTATGCAGGCCAACAATGATATCAACACTGCCTCTCCGCCTATTTATTCGAACCAATAATGAAAAAAAAAGTGGCCTCAAGCCAATAACAAAGCCACATGACTGTCAGCCGTCGCCACCTAGCAAGAATCATAGGAAACACTGGAGCTCGCGTGTTCAAAAACACGTGTCCAAAACAAGTAAAATTCTGTACTATTAGCAGGACGGTTGTCTTTAGGTTTAGTGGGCGTCATGGAAGATTTGAACGAGCTGGTTCAGTTTCTTCAAAAGGATACTCGACTTGACGTGAAGCTTATTGCCCTGCAACATATACTGGGTAAGACTGTTTAGTGCTGACTGAAAAACACCACCCTTGACTTTGATGTTTACCATAGGTTTAACCGGAACTGCTGAAGGACGCCACACGCTTTCGCAAAATTCCTTGATTACTGAAGCCCTATTTAGCCTCGTGGAAGATCCTAGCAAGCTAGTTGTTAAAGAAGCCTGTTTGATACTGGTAAACTTGTCCTCAAATGAAGAAGATGTCTGCAAGTTGCAGAAACTAGAGAAGTTTCCAGTCTTGATTAAGAAGCTTCTCGATATAATAGCCAATCCTGAAGTAAGGCTCGAAGTTATTGCATTGTCCTTATTGTAGTTGCCAATGTTGTTTGATCATAATAATTAGGCTGAACATGCTGATCCGGCTTGCATGGTTCTTTCAAATCTCACTCGAGTGAAAGCAGCAAGTGAGATAGCATTCGAGCAACTTAAATCGGGGGATTTGACCGTGAACAGGCTTGTGAGCATATTTTGCCAGGAGACGTACAATAGCAAAGGCGCCAAGCTGCATTACTTGGGGCCCGTTTTTTCTAACCTTAGCCAGATACCGGAAATGAGGAGGTTTTTTACAAGAGCGTTTTAGTTTTCTTGCGTATGAACCGCTTTTTTTAAACTGTTATAGATACCTGCTTAATAAAGAGGGTTGTGTTATCCAGCGTCTGATACCATTCACAGAGTACCGGGAAGCTGCTACTCGTCGAGGTGGTGTCATTGGAACCATTCGTAATTGCTGTTTCGACGAAGGTAAAAACGTACAAACTTTCTTTTTTTTTCCCTTTTAAACCAGTCAATCACTACCAATTTTTCTTATAGAATGTCATGAATGGCTCCTCGGTCCTGAAATCGACTTACTTCCGCGATTGCTTTTGCCTTTAGCAGGTCCGGAGGAAATCTCGGATGAAGAGATGGAAAAGTTGCCTATTGATTTGCAATATCTCAGTCCTGATAAGCAACGAGAACCAGACCCTGATATCCGACGACTTTTGCTGGAAGCAGTAAACCAGGTTCGAAACTTGATACTTGTTTGGCCTTTTTTTCCGCCGTCTAAACGCTCCCCTTTTTTGTAAAACAAAGCTGTGTGCTACTAGAAAAGCCAGAGAAATAGTCCGTGGTAAAAACACGTATGTGATTTTACGCGAATTGCACAAGTGGGAGACGGACAGAGCTGTTTTGCTGGCGTGTGAAAACCTAGTAACCGTTTTACTACAGTAAATAATTGAATTGTTCAGTTATCACCGTTTCTATACCTTTTAACCCGTTTCACAGATACGAGCATGAAATCGGCCAAGACAATTTAAAAGAAATCGATGTTCCGGAGGATTTACGTGACCAGTTTTCCACAGCTGATGAAGCTTACTTGTGCGACCAGGACGAGCTAGCAAAAGAGAAGAACTAGTGCGTTCAGCTGTCACAATTTATTCACACAAAAAATGGGTTTTACTTTGGATCAGAAGAAAATAAAAGCGTTTTGTTTAACGTTTAATCAGTATAGCTGTAATGTCTGAGGTAAAAATTGGATAACAAAGGAAATAACTCTCGCGGAGTATTCTCCGGATGACAATACAAAGAAATCTATGCTTTCAAACTCTTTCTCGTATCTAAAAAGAGAGAGCCAAGCAAATCTGTACTACAGTTTGGGAATGTAAGGCGAAACTGCTCATGCATGCCGAAGAGTAACTCTATATAAAAAGCAAACAATCACCCATCCGTAACGAAACAAGAAACGACACAATAAATTACTGTAATATTTAAAACACACGCGGCACCTTTTTAAGGCAGGTAACCTAAAGAATTCTCCAAATTACTGTCAGAGAAAGTGTGGGGATTATTCATGGTACTGTAGGCATCGTCTATAGAGCATTCCGATGATGTTTCCATGTTTTCAATTATATCCGTTGTCTGGTCCAGTTTCAAGTTTGAGAAAAGAGCTGCAATTTCGGTAGTTTTCTTCATCGAGAGCGTGTTTTGGGAAGGGCCAACCCTCTGGGAGCCTCGGTAGACGATTTTTCCGTGTTGATCAACCGCCGAGACAACCAGGACTCGCTTCTGGGCGCTCTCAGCTGACCGGGTCGTTTTCACCGAGTCGCCACTTGACCTTGAAGCTGTGTCGCTGGAAGATTCCGAGTTGAGGTGTCGAAAGGCTGATTCGGTCATGGAGAGGTTATCCGTAGAATAGCTCCTCGGGCGCCGATGATGGGACGTGCTTAAAGTGGAATTCGAAGTATCGGAATCATCCAATCGGCTACTAAAACTGTTGTGATTGGTCTGCCTCATGGCGCTCATTAGGAAGCTGGTGGAGGTCGAAGTTGAGGATAAGGCTGACAGAGAATCTCCCGTGTTGGAGCTGCTCTTTTTCCGCAGTAGCTCAGGGTTCTGATTAAAGCCCGTTTTAGGTCGCAACAGATCTTCGGAAAATTGTGAACTGGACGAGCTCTTCTGCCGCAACTGAGAGGCGTTTTCGCTCGAAAAATTCCGCGTATTTTTCCGCCAAGCTGTCATGGGAGAATCAGCGCCTGACAGACTGGCCCAAGACGTAATACTACTGTGTCGGGTCCCTTGATTTTGAACGAAAGTGTTGGGTTTCGTCGGAACGCTGGACGCCTGGCTGGTGTCCGTATCCGAGTCCAGGTTGATGTTGTAAACCTTGACTCCGTTCGCTTTAAGCCTTTGCAAGGAACAGTAGCATTTCTCGCTTTCTGTGCAACTCTCATCCGCATCGCAATCGCATTTGTTTTTCTTCGCATGATGGCTATTATTAATTAAATGAGACCCCCGTGGTAAAGAACAATAGCACTTGTCCGAGTAGCACGTTTCGCTGTCGTAACCACAGTCATTGCAAGTCATTGCACTACCGCGGGCATTACGGGACGGCATAGGTGTTTTGGGAGTCACTCGGGACCCGGATTTATGCGAACATAAAATACACGACTCGTTGCCTACACACCCACAGTCCAATGCTTGGGCAATTGTGGGTGGCGCTATGACTTTGGACTTGGAAGTTCCTAAAGGAGATAACGCTCCTATTGGGGTGACTTTATTAAGTTTTTTATTATTGGGCTTTGATTTTTTGTCGCGATTGTTACCCCATTTGGATAAGGACTTTTTGGTTGCTTTTAAAACGCTACCGAATTTACTGCTGCTCCCAATGTTGTTGTGATGATCCAAATTGGACTGGTCTTGACGTAAGGTGGACTTGAGTTTGGGCGGTTGTTGGCCCTTCATGATACTTTTGCTGCGCAGGTACATTTCATCTTTGCTCATCGTGAAGGCCAGTTTGAGCAAGAGTTCCTTGTACGCGGGCTTTAAGTCGTTGAATGACATCCCTTCTCTGTTTACAATAACTTTGAGCACGTCATCCACGCTATTGATACCTTCCTTGAGCTTGATTTCTTCGAAAATCTCGTCCATGGTGTAATTTTGGGGCACAGTCATGAAGCTTTTGCTGCGGGGGATGGCCACTTTGGTGAGGATATCACCCGGTTCGGTAAGCATGTTTCCGAGCTGACGTTCAGAGATGCTGCGCTTGATCCGCTCTCTCGTGCGTTGACTGCTGCGCATACTTTTGCGCAAGTTGCCTCGCATGCTACTTCTGGACCTGGAGGAGCGCGTGCTACTACGCAGGCTTTTACGCCGTTCTAAGGCGGTACCTTCCGAGTCGCTGTCATTGTAAGTCCTGGACTTGCCTTTCTTCCTGCGGGGTGGTCTCACAGGTTGTCCCTCGCCGTCGGACAAAATCTCACTCCAGCCAGAAGTACTCGAAGCGGGCGAGTATTGCTGTTCATCGCTCTTATTAGCCGCCATTGAATGAGTCTGAGCAGGTTTATTAGGGGGAGGCAATGGAGGCGGGTTTTGGACCATGGATGATCGCTTCGGCTCTGCGGTCTTCATGTTTCTTAGCAAGGCTTGGTACAAAGTGGCTGCGATGACGATAGCATCTTCAGCATTTCCACACACAAATGCATGACATTCCAGAAGCTTCGGCGTGCTGGTATTCCTCATTACGCAGGTAAACATGGGTGGATGATTTCCCGCAGCATAATCCACGTCATCAACATTGAGGTGATGAAATAGGGACTGTTTCTCTTGGTTTTCCGGGTCGCAAATCAGGGGTAAGAAGGCGAACTTGCGTTCCAGGCTCCCGTGAGCGCTGATTTCCTTCCGATAAACGAACTTGATCGCAGCCCACACGGCAATAGTAGGGAAAGGGTTCAAGATAGTACGTTGGTTCTCCTTGAAGGGTTGAATGCATAGCCCATTGGCTGATATGTCCAAAGTAGCTTCATAATCTGTGTGACCTTGCCGGAGCATGGCTCGGTATCTAAAGTACAGATCTTTGAGGGGGATTTGTAATGCTTCCAGGTTGGTCGCTCGTTCTTGCAAGATGGTCGAACCGAGGTAGTCCACTGCGTATTTAACATCGATTAACTTGGGCGAGGATGAAGCAGCTCGGTCCGTGCTTGTTGAAGGGTGATGGGCAGGTAAAGGAACCACGGGAACGGATTTAGGTAAAGCTGTCATGCTATTAGAAGTAATGGTCAGGGAAGTAGTGGCAGTCGTAGTACTTACTACCGATTTTACCCCGTCTGCAGGTGGTTTTCTCTCAAGCGGAGCAACAGAAGTGGTTACTGGAGCAGAAGGTAAAA
The DNA here is from genome assembly GCA_022832235.1 of Lepidurus couesii. Taxonomy (NCBI): domain Eukaryota; kingdom Metazoa; phylum Arthropoda; class Branchiopoda; order Notostraca; family Triopsidae; genus Lepidurus; species Lepidurus couesii. Next base: position 27,835 of record JAGJRP010000614.1, read on the forward strand.
CGACGCGGTTACAGCGATCCGGAGCATAGACTTCGTTAATAACGGTCATCTTGGCAGAGGAAGAAGCAGAGGCCGAGGCAGCAACACCTACGGAACTAATAGTGCTACCTGCCGTACTCTGGTTTCCATTTTCTCCCGCTTTGGTTGCATCCAAGAACATCTTCTCAATTTGCGCTTGGACTGCTGTCCGTGCTTTGATAAAACTATGCGCTCGTTCCACAGGTTTTAACCGATGGGAATCTTGGGGGGTAACTGCTGCTGCTCCGCGAGGCTTCACAACTACCACAGTTTTACCACCAGAAGTACTATTAGGCTCGGAATGAGAAGTTGAACTCGATACCGCACTACTCGCACGTTGCTCTTTAATGACTTTCTGGAAATGAGAACGGAGATGTTCCATGCTGGATGCGTCCATGCTACTCGAAGAGACAGAAACTTCCGAGCTGGGAGTAGAAGAGTTTTTCTCTCGAAAGAGACTGTCAATCTTCTCCTTATAAATTATGCTATCCCCATGACGAGAATAATGTTCCGGTTTCAAAGGTGGGGAATCTTGGAGACGAAAGGTGTAATTGCGCACAGGCATGTTGTCCGTTTGTCGCACCATGGCAGCCTCACTTCTTTTGTCACCCCTCTGTCGAGACGTGAGCTTCCTTCTGCCACTGAACTTCAATCAAGACTGGCAGTGGCGGAGCGCCAATGTCGTATAGCCTAACAGGAATCAAATAAGTTTTTTTTTTTTTTTTTTATTTATATATAACGGGTCTTGCAAAAAGAAGCACGAGGCGAAAGAGAAAAGTCTTCCGGCAAATTGCAGCGTCCTTTAGTTACGCCTTATTAATTCCCTACGCGTAATTCCTTCTACATTAATCAAACTTTGCAAGCTTGTCAAGCGAGCTGACAAAGCATGGGAGAAAAGTGAAAAGCGATTATTGTATTGGAAATTGGTGTAAGAGCTGGAAATTAAGAGAGGATTTGCTGAAACTTGGAAAGCCAAGATTTCCCTCCCCCCGTTAACGGACTTTCATTTTACGCTAGAATGCTCCAGCAAATGTTGCCGACTTTTCCGCTAAGCTTTTCCACTAATCTTCGTTAGGGATTGACGCCCTAGCATAGGATTGGGAAATTGCTTACTGACCACATCAGTCACGCTCTTGCGATGTTGTGTGAGAACTTTTAATGAAGCTCAAACATTCGCTTGGGACTTGTGAGAAGCGGAAAAGTTATTAAAACTAATTGATATCCACAAATCTGGCTTAATCCCATGGTGGTTTTCGCTCAATGTCGCTAGCTAAGCAACACCTGTTCTCTCCCACATTCTTCCAGTTCATTTATTTCTTCTTGGCTTTGAAGATTTCAATACCCAAAATAATAAGAAGCGCCATAAAAACAGCTTCACAAACCGAAAGAAGCCAAGTATCGGGTTTGACTGAGCATCTCAAGAGGCATTTTTAACGGTGATACAAGGCAACATCGATCTTTTTTTTAATCTTTATAATTCAGAACGTTAAGTATTTATTATCATTCCAAGCTGGTGTCTTTCAAACGTGGCCGCGAAAATCATTTAGATAGAATGGAACTCGGCCCTTCACTAATCATGAACACCCCATATTTTTGTTTTTTTAGCCGGGCTATGCCGACGAGTAGTTACATCAAAGCTATCAGGACCAGGCCCGTGCCCAGGGGGGGGGGGGGTCGGGG
>JAGJRP010000615.1:0-35846 GCA_022832235.1 Lepidurus couesii
AGGCAAGTTCTGATATACCGATACTCCGCTTATACCGATATCGACTGTCCGGTCCCGAGCCCATCGTTATAAGCGGGTTCCACTGTAATTAATTGGCCTTTAGGTTCTATTTTATCTATCTTAACTAAATTTTTAGATAGTTGAACGATTTTTTGCCCGCCATAGATAGTCTCGAGAAGGTGCGCAAACTACTAGCGGGTTCCACTTGCTGCACCGGTGCAATATTTTTGGCACTTGAATTTTTTTAGCTTATAAGAACATCAAGAAGTATAGAAAATAAAGACAAAGAGGTGAATGTTTACCTCTGCAAGCGAAGACTGTGCTTCGGCTTTTTATTACTTACGTCCAGAGATACGACATAAAGCGTGAATCGTCTGTAGATGACCATACTTTTTTTATTAAAAATAATTCTTAGTGTTGATTAATAATGATCGTGTTTGCAGCCAGTGCCCTTATACGCTTCGACTTATTTTTACACGAGACATTTTTCGGTTCAGTCGTTCTAGTTTCCGCGCATTTGAGTTTTGGAAACAAAAAGCTGACATGATTAACAAAATTCCAAGGCCACCGCGGCCACCTTTTACTAGGAAATGCTCTGGAATTCAGGGTAAAAGAAAAAGACGGAATTAAAGTTTCAGCCCCATAAAATCGGCTATTTGCAGTTCCATATATTATGCAGAAATTACCCGACTGACGACGGTAGACTGTGCAGGTTCTGGCCGCGGTTATCCCTTCAAATTGTCATTTGCAACGCTTGTGATTTGCGGGCAAGTTCTGCAGACACAGTTCGAGTGATTTATTTAAAAACTATTTTGGACCGTAGTCGATTTGACCTAAGTATGACACACAGTCCGAAAAGCAATGACTTATCACGAAGAGTTCTTCACGGATTGGATTGGCAACCTCAGCTTGTTGCTTAGCAGGTCAGGGTACAATTACAATACAAAGTTTCTCGTAAGGAATACCTAATTAAAATTTTAAAAAATTAAATAAAAATATATTTTGCAAACAGCAGTGCCTAAATAGTGTGCTAACCTCAAGTTGTTAATACCTGGATTCCACTTCAAGAAGCTAGAAGAGTACTGGCCGGTCATTCAACAACAAAGAAACACCCTCATCCAACAATAATTAGAGGTTGCCATGGATAACAAACCGCGAGAACAAGTCCATAAAATTACACGTAGGCTATAAATGAAGAGCCGAATTTCCTGTTCCGTTTGTCGCCAACCGGACGAGAACTTCGCCGATGTCTCGGCAAAAGGTAAGTAATTTTCCTTCCTTCGAAACCAATTAACTCGACTATAATTTAGAATTATATGCATAGGGGATCCAAAACAAAGAGCCTATTTCGCCTTAATACAAATCTATTAGGATTCTCACACCGAAGTATACTCCAACTTGGTCAATGTATACAATACTTGATGTGTTCAGTCTCAACAGCAGGTTTCGGTTATTACAGAAAAAAAGATTAGCCCTACTGGACTTGCTCCTAACCGCCCAAGCTCAAAAGGCTGCTGTAACTGTAACTGAGAAACTGACCAAGATATTCGCCAGGAAGTTGATACCTTCATGTTTGCGGTCAGTACGAAGGAACTATAACTAGATTACTTGTCCTTGCCGTCTTTCTAACCCAACAAAACTCTTTTGTCTACAAAATATTATAAGGGACTACACAAAAATTTCAGGGACAGGACACCATGGGCTGCTGTTCTGACGTGGACATGTTCCTTCTTAGGGCGATACCCGGAAGTCCAGGTATAAGTACTCATTGCACTTTTTCCGTCCCAATAAGAGGTAGATGTGATAAACAAAATCCCTTCTGAACAAGGACTATTGCCGGGTTCTTGACTGCCAATAGTAGTATCGTGTCATTGATATTTTTTTTTGCCATTTTTGTGTGTGGACTCGTTCCGATAAGAATCGTTCCACATATGAGTATATACTGCTTTGTCTTATACCCTAATATGAAATAATGTATTGAACTATTTTCAAATCAGGAACGCCTTTATGAAGAAATTGTGCAAGAATTCCAAGCAGGATATGACGAGGTTAAATGGGGGAATTTTTCTTAGCTAGCTTACCTCGAATGCTGCATTAAAGAAGCCTTACGGCTGTACCCTCCCACACCATTTCACTGGGCGTGCCATTTCCGTGGATATCAAACTCAGAAGGCAAAATATATATTTCCCGGACGCGGATAACCAGTTTATTGACTCTTCGCATTCTAATTTGCATATTAACTATCAGCGGGCGGCCACAAAGCCCCGCTGGAAAAAAACTACGTCTTATTTATCAACATACACGCCCGGGATCTTCGCGGAAATCCCGAAACGTTCAAACCAGACCGCTTTTCTGGTCCCGCTCAATGCCCCAGCTTCACTTAAATTCCCTTTTCTGCCGGCCCGAGAAACTTCAATGGTAAGCATTCCGCGAGTTCTGAATATATGAAAAATGATTTTTATAAATTAGCTTAATTTGATAGGTCAGCAATTAGCCATGATGGGAATCAAGAGTACGGTAGATTCCTGGTTGAAAATTTTCGTTGTGTATCGTTATAAGCAGCCGAGAGCGTCCAACATTCCAGTTCCAAATGGAATGCCTATAAATGAATTATTTACCAGGGGATTATTTTTTAGTTCTTTTAAAATCGCGGTGCAATACATGGCAAATAAAATGATCTTAGGTAAATTACCAGAGCAAACCTCTTGAATTACTTTTCTAAGAAAAAAATCACGTTACATAACGGTTCAGTAGCAGGTAATATAGTATAGTAATGCATGGATAAGACGCGTCAAAGCATGACCGCAAAAGTATCCCATTACCCCATACACCACAGGAACAACAGGAGCTTGTCAAATATATATCGAACAAGACACAAATCAAAGCAAAGTTGATGCAATTTTAGATCAATTTTATGACAAAATCTCCAGATTTTTGCCACAGCCAGTAAGATTGGTACATTAGATTAGTCAACGTTGCATATCATGTCACTGCAAAGATGATAATCTAAAACAAAGTAACAAAAATCAGTCTGTTCTGCTCTGTTGGTTCTGTTATTATACATGCCTTGTTACGCAAAAATATTCGTTATAGATGACTGGGTTTTGTGACAAATCAAACGGTCAAGGACAGGATTGTTTTTGGAAGGTTATCCATCCGGAACGACTTGGTGTATATCAGGAGCGATACGGGCATGACGTATTAACTTCTTTGTATCGGTTTGTCGTTGCACAACTCCTTTCTGGTTTCTGGCGCTCGATTCTTTAATGAATGTTCTTCGAGGCAGTACCCTTGCGCTACACTCATTATAGCGCTGCAATATTGGTTTCAATATTGTTCCACTTTCAATAGTAACTGAGCTGGAAAAACAGCAGAAATAAGGCTAAAAAAGCCAAACCAATTCCAGGGTCGCGTTCCCTTTTCTTTTTGGAGGGAATTCACAGTACTTCGCCCAACTAATTATGGAAGGATTCGTTCACATGCCTAAAATGTTTTCCGTAATACATAATACGTAACAAGTTTCCGTAATCTGTAGGATTTTTTAAAATCTACACCTAAAGTTACCAGCCTTGGGGTTATTTTGTACCGGAGAGGAATGAGTTTTTCCAGAACTGTCGATGTCGTTGGACTAGTTCAACAGGTACGTCATGGTACGCAGACTTTATATTTTTTCCACTTATAGGATAACAAATACATGGAAACCCAATGAAGAATATATGAAGTTGATGGCAAACGCGGGAGTATTTCGCTACTTCTCTTCTCGTAATTTTTAAGAGTCTCACTTTCTGTTAAATAAAAGCACGACGTAGATTATTATGCAAAAGCCCAAAATCCCCTGATCTTGAATTTCCCGTATCCTTGCAGCTGCAAGGAACTACGATGCTCGAGTGTTTTGCTAACTTGGAGGACATATACCCATAAAACAAGCTGAAGGCTTTTTACATGAGAAACATGAGAATCTGGTTAGATTCCTTTTTTGCTTTTGAGCCCACAAGTCATATTTTTTGCTAATGAACTACACTTTAAGAAAATACATATTAGAGTAAATCAACAATACTTGCAATCGTTCAAGTATGAAACAATCACGTAGCAATTTAGAATACTTAGAATATAAAGCTTGAAACTATTTGTACCTTCAAGGTTATATCCAAGACAGAAAGTCAAGCTTCGACACCACTATAGTGACTAGACTAATTAGGTCTCGTTTAGAAAAATTCAACAGTAACGAAATGTCGCTCATTCACTTAAATGCAACCCTCCCAAAAAAATTACTGTCCAAGTGTAGGACCCGATCTAAACTGAGATACATACAGTACACTTCGAAGAAGCTTACAAGGATCATGATTTTTTTTTATCCGTGACTACTTGTCCTTGCTTCTTTTTTTATATATTTTTACGCTATTATAACAATATATTCTTGTCTAGACTATTTCACACAAACTCCTTTGACTCAGGGACACAAAAACCATGGCCATTTTAAGCGTATGTGTGAACGTGATCACCCTTTGGGCGACACCCGGAAGTCCAGGAGTCGTAATTACCAGCTCTAGACTTGTGTATACCCTACAATGAATCACGCACCTCCTTCTACAGATTCCCCTAATCTTCGAAATACTTTTTATGCGCTTCAAAACATTTCTTATCACACATATGCTTCTTACTTCTTATACGTCTTACTTCTTCACTACAATATATTAGAATAAAAACAAGGATCAATAAAGCTTTGGATTTCACAACTACTATATGGCATTTGTTCTGCAGGTCAGTTCAGGTGCTAGGCCTTGGTAAAACCAGATCTATGCAATGCCTTGGCGTTGAAAATAAAGGTTCATAACCTATGCGATTCTTAATTTGCATAATTTCTTACTGAAACTACGTAATCTCTTTTGATACGATAAACAACATGTGTTATACTCTTAACAGTCTTAACACGAAATATATATGCACACAACTTTAGATTTTCACTTTTTAAAACATTTTAATAGAAGAATTCCTTCACCGTTAAAGCTAATATGGTCATCAAATTAACAAAAACGTCCGTCAATGGTGTTTACTATTTCCTTGGAATTTTACTTTATAAAACGGCGATTACATGTCGACCAAAAACCTTGCGCTAGATATGGAATAAAATCCAAAAGCCATCAAACTGGTGTTAACTAATTTTCAGATAAAAAACATGGTTACGTTCTTTTGACGCTTTTGCTTTCAGTTTCAGGATCAAACATCAAAAGCAATTCGACCATGAGACCACGGGCATAAACGTGAGAATTACACTTCAGATTCTGACGTCAAACATCGTCAAGTCTCTTTTGCTTGAAAATAACAGTAGCCAGGTAGACCATGACATAAAAACACAAAATAAAAAATACAAAAATATACAAAGCATGGTAAAGGTACTCAAGCGTCGCAGCTTCAAGGTGAGATGTTTTACTCCCGCAGATCGATCTATAAACCTTATTTTTTAAAATAGAAGTAACAATCAGGAAGTTTTTAAACTCGCTCGCCGTAGGCCCCCTACAAGTCATTTTCTTTTGAGCATCAAGCAAGAGACAAAAGCTCAATTGGGTTTCTCGGGAAATCTCTCACGTATACACTTTTTTTTACTCAAATGGATTTGGAGGCAAGTCCTTACCTTTAGCTTGATACCTCGCGGGTTTCGCTGCTAAAAGACCACTCAAAACTACACAGAAGGCCAAGACAAACCAACCCACCCACCCACCCAAGCCCAACCCCTTTCACATTGCGTAACTTTGTCTTACACTAAGTAAAGCTTAAACGCCCGAAAATGCTGATGAGGGTGGGCTAAAATAGGGGGAGGCTGCTTTGAGGGTGACGTTGCAGCAATTCCAATGCTTGATCCCAGGGACCGGGACCCAAACCAAGGTCCCATCCAGGGAATGCGTAACTTTTGCGCTCAGGTATAACGTACCCCGAGTTGGTATAAATAGGGAGGCTGTGGCAAGTAGGAAATCAGTGTGCAGTTACAGTTTACCAGCAGAAGCTTTCTGTGGTAAAGGTCCTTTCTGCATTCGCTGTGCAATTATCCACAATCTTACAACTTTATTACACTTTGTCGAGAATCGCTCTTAGTTAGCCAGTCTCACAAGTCTTTAGAGTTTGAATTGCACAGATTCCAGGCCATCTCATACACATCACTACAAGTTATTGTTTAGCAAAGAGTATCGCAAACCCCCAAAATGCTGCTCTGGCTAGTACAAGTCTTGTACCTTGCGCCGATCGTAAAGCAACTGTTAGGCCTTTTGGCTTTCAGTTACTTGGCGTATAGGTTTTGGCAGTGGAAGAAGAATGCAGAATACATAAACCAACTCCCCGGACCCCCTACGACACTTCTGGCCGGTAACTGTATGGATTTGGACGTCTCTAGTGATGGTAAATATATTTCAGTTCTCCATTTCTTTTTTTAAAATATTTTAATTGGCGCCATCATTTAATAAATTGATTTTTTTCTAATGCGCAGAGGTGACCAAATTATTGTCGCACGTTTATCCCGAACGCTATGGTCGTTTGTATAGGCTTTGGCTAGGTAAGAACATTTTTCCTCAACTTAAAAAATTCACAATATTTTAATTTGCAATATGTACTTAATGATTGAATCATTAGGTACGACTATGCCAACGGTGGTGGCCTGTAAAGCGTCAGTTGTTGAGGTAAGTCATGGACCATGACAACTTCTAACCTTGAACTTCTTTTCTGAACGTGCTATGGTCTTTTTGTTTCTTTTTTATATCTATTCATCCATGCGGTCATTTGGAACCTGTCCGGCGGGGAAAATAGCCTATTCTAACCAGTAGCAAGTCCTTGAATAAGAGTTCTGATTACAAAGACTTGCACGACTGGCTCGGTAATATGCTTCACTTATTTATTTTCTTAGCCAGTTTTTTATTTTTCAATGTTTTTTTGTGTTTTTTTGTTTTCTAGGTTACGGACTTTTGACGAGCACGGGTAAGAAATCCTATAGAACTGAAAATTCGCCCTGTATGACAAAGCAATACTCATATTGGAAACATTTGTAGGTTCTAGATGGCACAATCGACGCAAGCTCCTCACTCCTACATTCCACATGCAAGTTTTGGAAGGATTTTTACGCGCATTTCACACCCAAGGCAAAATTTTCATGGAACAATTGCAAACCGCTTCGGATGAGATGCCCAAAGGCTTCGATATCTTCCCTTACGCTACCCGATACACCTTAGATGTCATTTGTGGTTTGTATTTCTTTCATTTTAAACACAAATTCTTAATCCTAGCTAGAAATATCTAGAAATTCTTAACTGAATTCTCATTTTCCAAATTTCCCAATAAACAGAAACGGCAATGGGAAGAGTTCTGGGCGCCCAGGTATACACTATAATTATTTACTTATTCTGGCGAACAAACTGTATTTTAATTACATTTCTTACTAGGTCAACAAAGAATCGGATTACGTCAAAGCAGTAGCTAAGTAAGCTTGCAAATTCAGTTTCCCCAAGTATCATATATCTAAGTAATCCTCTTTACTCTATAGCATCAGCAGGATTATCATGGGCCGCGCTCATCGCCCCTGGCTTCGAAACAAATACTTGTTCCGTCTTTTCAAGGAAGGACGCGAGCACGACCAATATTTGCAAGTATTGCACGGATTCACTCGCAATGTACGTGAAAATTGCCCTAATTACTTTCTCTTGGAAGAATTTCATTCTAATGTCTTGTTTTCTGTTTTCTTCCATATCAAATTAGGTCATTGCCGAAAAGAAAGCTGAATGGGAAGCCAATAAAGAAGCTCGCATGGACGGTCGTAAAACCAGCAGTAAGTTATCAATGACTACTATTCTAATTGGAATTAACTGGTAAACAATAATATTATCTTATACAACAGAATCTTATCGCGCCGCTCTCATGGATCTCCTGCTCATGGCCAATGCTGAAGGTGCCAATTTGAGCGACGAAGATATTCGCGAAGAAGTTGATACTTTCATGTTCGCTGTAAGTCAATAGTCATTCACTATACCAGAAAAGAAAACAAGGGTCTTAATTATTTTAATTATGATCGTTCTAGGGCCACGACACTACTGGAGTAGGTATTGCTTGGTGCTTGTACTTGCTCGGTCGCAGCCCCGAAGTCCAACAAATGGTTTTTGACGAAGTTTCCGAGGTAATCGGATTTAAGGACGACAACAAGGAAATCACCATGGATGACTTGAACAAAATGCGCTATTTGGAATGCGTCATCAAGGAAACCCAACGTATTTACCCTAGTGTGCCCCTCATCGGCCGCGAGCTCACCGAAGACGTTGTACTCGGTATGACTTCCACGCCTTTTAACTTATTTCCTAAAAAAAGGCAAATTTAACATAAATTACCTTTTTGGCTTTCTAATCGCAGATGGACACAAGATTCCTTCCGGAAACATGGTATTTGTCCTCATCGATGCTCTTCACTACGATCCTGAGGTATTCCCCGACCCAGAAGTCTTCGATCCGGATCGATTCTTGCCCGACAACAGTCGTCATCGCAGCCCCTTCGCGTATGTTCCTTTCAGCGCTGGTCCCCGCAATTGCATTGGCCAAAAGTTTGCCTTGATGCAGATGAAATATGCAGTAGCACTTACTGTTCGCCACTTTCAATTCACGTCTTTGCACACGCCTGACGAAATGCGTCCCGCAGCTGAACTCATTCTGCGACCCACCATTGGAGTTCACGTCGAATTGACTCCACGCAAAGCATAAGAAAGGCTTGGTAAAACGCTTGTATGTAGCAAACAAAACTCTATCTTTGAACTCACTTGTACATTGTTCCTCCAGCAAATCTTATTGTTCCTCAAAAGCTGTAAAAAGGCAAAAGCGTGGATGTCCTAAGCGGTGCAAAGACTGTGGTAATTAATTGTAAAAACAAAACTAAACAGAACAGAAAGCTTATTGTAAAGTGCGAAAGGTTTGCTTGATTTGTGCCTGAATGACTCCTTAGAATCCTACGCTCGCCATACTCAATGCTGACGTACTCTTTTGTGGGTTTTTTTTCTCAAATGATGGGTGCAAGAAATACATTTTATAATACAAAAAGCCAAAACAGTTGAATTGTCGTGCAAGATTGATTTGAGAGTGCAAGTTTGTATGACTCGTGCTAGTCCAGAGCTGTAATTTCAGTATATCCCTTTCACAAGCGCAGGCGAGCAGAAAGATTAATGGACAACTCATGCGGTTTTAAAGTTTAGAAACAAATTACAAGGTTACTCACATTTGGCAAACTTTTTGGCAAACTCTTCTTATACTATATCCATCGCACGCAGTTAGACCCGCGCAGGTCAAATCAGCAAAGGTCAAATCGGCAAAGTTCAAATTTGACCAAAAACCTGTCAGACCAGTTGGTTTAAAGGGTGCCCAGCATTCTCGTCCAAGAAGGTACCAATGTATATTCATATTCCCCCATCTCATCCCTCCAACCCTCGTCTAGACATCACGTTCCCGCCCCACTTCGCGACGAAATTGGACTGCTGTTGCCCTAAGTGGAAAAACTTGAACTGATGACGAACGGAAAAGAGAGAAACACCAGTTGTCTAACTTGACTCTGTTCTATTTCAAATCTTTGATCCTTTTGAAGTTTGATATGTGATTCAAGCAAGAACCTTAAGGATTCTCTAACAGTTTAAGTCCAGATAACATTGTGGAAGAAATATAACAGAGGACTTATAACTCAGAGAATATTTTTTAAGTGTGTATTTGTACGTTTTAAGAATGTGGGAAGTATTTTCTAGCGAGTATTTGACTCCTACTTTGACCTTAATTTTTGTTACGATTGTTCTCATACCATTCATCATGGAGAAACGTCGTCAGTCCGAGTTTTTGAAAGCTATTCCGGGGCCTCCAACCTTACCCCTGCTTGGCAATGCCAAACAGGTCGCCTTTCTAGACAACGAAGGTAACGTAATCAAAAATACGTTTACGTAAAAGACTAAAATTAGACCATCAAGTAATAAACACGTCGAACCGACCCCCAGGGTCTCTTCACCCCATAGCAACATGCAAAAGGGCGTCCATGTTCAGCATACATTATTGTTATTCTTTTCTTCTATTACTTCAAGCCATGTTCCAGCTCATGGGCAAAGATTACCCGCGTCTGTATGGCAGCTTATACAAAATCTATGTTGGAACCGAGGCTATCCTCGTCGCAACCCAAGCTAGTACAATGGAAGTAAGAAGAAAATCGCGATAAAATTATACAGCGATAAAAGCTAATAAAGCTTAAATTAGCCGATTTTGTCAAGCAGTAAATTTATTGACAAGAGTTTGGATTACGCGTTCACCCACGAGTGGCTCGGCCTAGGACTCCTCACCAGCACAGGTATTCAAAAAAACTTCAAAACGACCCTTCGCATTATTAATCCCCATAATAGGAGCCAAGTGGAATTCCCGAAGAAAATTGCTGACTCCAGCCTTTCATTTCCAAGTTTTGGAAGAATACCAAGGCGTTTTCCACCAAGAAGCCGAAGTCTTAATGGAGCAATTAGAGAAGGCTGTCACAGATAATCCAGATGACATTGACATTTTCCCGTACATAACTCGATACACGCTAGACGTCATTTGCGGTAACAGATAGATAAAACAAACTTGATTTTTTAAATTTTTTCTTTACAAATTCCTCATTTCACTACAGAAACCGCCATGGGTCGTCCTATGGGAGTTCAGAAGCAACAATCCGATGGCAAAGATGCCCAATACGTCAAGGCAGTGGCCGAGTAATTTACGTAAACATGCTATTTACATATACCATAATTCTTCTACTTCGTTTTGTTTCCTTCATTTCTGAACTTTCTAGTATTACGGAAATCTTAGCAATGGTTACATTGAAGCCTTGGCTGCGTAATAAGTTCTTATTTAAGCTATTTCCTGAAGGCAGGGCTTACCGAAGATACGTCAAAATTTAACACGCTTTCACGTTAGGAGTGATTGAAGAAAAGAAGCGCGATTTCAATGCCAGGCGATCTGAGAGCATTTCCGAAAACTCAAATCAAAGTACGAATCTGAAGTTTGCAATTATTCTTATAGAAAGACTGAGGCAGTAAAATTTTCAGAGAAACCTAAACAAGCATTACTGGATCTACTTTTAACTGCTTCGGCAGACGGCCAAAACCTGACTGATGAGGATATCCGGGAAGAAGTTGACACTTTCATGTTTGAGGTTTAGCTCATATCAACGGTTAAAATTAAGTGACCAAGTATTTTCGTTACAATCTGTAGGGCCATGATACGACTGCTGCGGGTATTGCCTGGTGCTTGTACTTGCTGGGAAGACATCCAGAGATACAGGAGCGCGTGTACGAAGAAATCCAGCATGTGTGGAAGGAAGATGAATCTGTTATTAGTCTCGGAGACTTGGCTCGTTTAAAATATTTAGAATGGTGCATCAAAGAAGCTCAGCGAATATATCCAAGTGTGCCTACCATTGCTCGCGAACTGAGTGAAGATGTCGTGCTTGGTAATAACTGATCTAGTTAACAAAAGACAAAATTATATTTTTATGAAATATTATTTTAATCTTGTAGACAAGTATTTGGTTAAGAAAGGAACGACTGTATTCTTATCCATTTACGCCGCTCATCATGACCCACAAGTATTTCCCAACCCGGAGGATTTCCAACCCGAGCGATTTTTACCAGAAAATTCTCGAAACAGAAGTCCCTACGCTTTCGTTCCATTCAGTGCAGGGCAAAGAAATTGTATAGGTTTACAAACATGACATGGTTAAGGATAGTAACTAATACCGTTTGGAATTATACAGGACAAAAATTTGCTTTGATGGAACTGAAAACTGTAATTGCGACTTTGCTACGAAAATACCGGATTAATTCTCTACAGGCTCCTGAGGACATGCATCCCTATTCGGAAGTAATTCTTCGACCGTCCAGGGGCGTTCATGTTAAGCTAATGTTGCGTACTTCGTGAATAATTCCTATCCGTATTCAATACAGATTATTCATCAAGATAACCTGTTCATAATTTATTACATGTTCTCATATTACAATACCGTACACCATATTCAGCATACCTGTTATAGTAATATTCAAGTAAAATTGAGCTTCTAATGAATCTTTGGTTCTGCTGTGTGCTTTATTAAGCAGAATGATCGTCTTGGCTCGAGCTTTTGGAATAGAAGGAACTGGATTTCTACCTTTTCATCGCTTCTCCTCCGTAGGGTTTCGCTGGTTCCTGAAACTCGAATATGTTTTTGACATCGACTGGTTTAACTTTAAATCCATATGGATTTAAAGGTAATGCCCAGAGCTATAATTACAGTATCCCTTTCACAACTGCAGGCGGAGCAGAAAGATTATGGATGACTCGTGCGCTTTTAAACGTTAAATGAGTTATGACGTTACCCACATTTGGCAAGCTTTGCGCTTTGGACTTGGCAAACTTGTTTTGCCTGGAGCAAAAAAATGCGAGACATAAAGCTAATAAAAAAAACGGACCACATGACCACATCTTTCCATGAATAAGCTTCTCGTCGTAGTTCCTTTGCTCCATCAGTAATTATAATAACTAACAGTCCTATTCTAATCACGTTTAGCAGAACTTACAAACTTAGTTCAATTGTAGAAAGCTAATTTAAACTTAATAGTGTACGTAACGTTATTTGGTTAACAAACTTAGCCAAACATTGTGTAACATAGTTTAGGCCTTTTCCACGACAGCTCAGATCCGTTCACATCATACATTACACTACACCAATTAGGATCAATAAATTAAATTACAACTGAATGAAATAGTAATATAAACTAATAAATAACGGCTACAGCAATAAACAAATAATAAAGAAATAAACTAAATAAGCTATGCTACTTGCATAGCTATAATAAATATAGGAATTAAAGGAGTACCAAGTTTTATCCCCAACTCTTCACCTCCTACCCTTTATGAAGAAATAAACTACGGTGACAGGCTTAAGCCTATTCAAGCCTTATTAAAAAATATATACACATAATATAATGAATATTATACTGTGACCTGCAAAAAATATGCTTAGCTGTTTCCGCACATTTAGTGTCTTAGCACGTAGGCTACATACACCGGATGGTGTGCCATTTTATTCTATCCTGTTAGCTTCGCAACTGTTTTGCATGGGAGTTTGCTTAGAATACCAGACGGCAGTTGGCCAAGATCTTTTGATCAATAAACACCTTATACTTAACCATTTGTTGAACCCCTCGACGTTGTTACTGTCAACTCAATACACCTTAATTACAACGTCACAATATGAACACCTGCAGTGCAATAAAAAAATCTGGCATCTGATACCCTTTGTATCAATCAAATATTTCTTAGAAAAAAAATATAATGTATACTATTTCAAAAAATGTGTATATAAATACGCAAACGTACCTTGACAATTTGCCTGTATAGTTACAATATCTATTCAATATCATCGTTTCATATTCACAGCCGCACGAAACGAGAAATTTGGCGAACTCTTCTTCTATATCCACCGGGTAAGACCAGGGCAGGTCAAATCCGTAAAATTAAAATCTGACCACAAACCTGCCAAACCAGTTGGTTTAGAAAGCACACCAACATCTCGTCTACAGGAATCATTGCATTATTCTTATTCCCCCATCCCATCCCCCCAGCCCTCGTCTATACACCACGTTCCCGCCCCACAGCGATGAAATATCTGGACTACAGTTGCCCAAAGTGGAAAACCTTAAACTGATGACGAACGGAAAAGAGAAAAAAACCAGTCGCCTGTGTGGGGTCAGACGATACTGCCGTAAACTTAACTCAGTGAGCTATTTCAAATCTTTGATCCTTCTGAAGTTCGAATTTAAGCTTAATTTAAACTTAAGGATTATCTGACCTATACTTCGCTATATCACGAACAATACCATTATATCTACGTCGACATAACGTGAGTGGACTGGAGGCGGGGCAATATATCATTGCAAGTACTGTACGTGTCGAACTCCACAGCTTTCCTCGTCATCCCAGCAACGCGTTCTACGCCAAGCTGACCGCAAAACAGTGCGAAAATCAGTTGAAGTCTAGACAACATTGTAGAAGAAATATAAGAGGGAATATATTTTAAGCGTGTACTTATACGTTTTAAGAATGTGGGAAGTTTTGTTTAGTGAGTATTTGACTCCTACTTTGACCGTAATTTTTGTTACGATTGTTCTCATACCATTCTTCATCGAGAAACGCCGCCAGTCTGAGTTTTTGAAAGCTATTCCGGGGCCTCCAACCTTACCCCTGCTTGGCAATGCCAAACAGATCGCCTTTATAGACAACGAAGGTAACGTAACCAAAAAATATGTTTACGTAAAAGACTAAAATTAGACCATCAAGCAATAAGACACGTCCAACCAACCTCACAGGGTCTCTGCAGCCCATAACAACATGCAAAAGAAGGACGTTCATGTTCAGCATACATTATTGTTATTCTTTCTTTATTACTTCAAGCCATGTTCCAGCTCATAGCCAAAGATTACCCGCGTCTGTATGGCAGCTTATACAAAATCTATGTTGGAACCCAGCCTATCCTCGTCGCAACCCAAGCTAGTACAATGGAAGTAAGAAGAAAATCGCGATAAAATTATAAAGCGATAAAAGCTAATAACACTTACATTAGCCGATTTTGTCGAGCAGCAAGTTAATTGACAAGAGCTTTGATTACGTTTTCATCCACGAGTGGCTCGGCCTAGGACTCCTCACCAGCACAGGTATTCAGAAAAACTTCAAAACGACCCTTCGCGTTATTAATCCCCATAATAGGAGCCAAGTGGCATTCCCGAAGAAAACTGCTGACTCCAGCCTTTCATTTCCAAGTTTTGGAAGATTTCCAAGGCGTTTTCCACCAAGAAGCCGAAGTCTTAATGGAGCAATTAGAGAAGGCTGTTGCAGATAATCCAGATGACCTCGATATTTTCCCGTACATAACTCGGTACACGCTAGACGTCATTTGCGGTAATGGATAAGATAAAACAAACTTGTCGTCTTTTTTTTTTTTTTAAATCGCTCTTTACAAATTTCTCAATTCGCAATAGAAACGGCCATGGGTCGTCCTATGGGAGTTCAGAAGCAACAATCCGATGGCAAAGATGCCCAATACGTCAAGGCAGTGGCAGAGTAACTTACTCAAACATGCTACATATACTATAATTCTTCTACTTCTGTTTGTTTCCTTCATTTCTGAACTTTCTAGTATTGCGGAAATCTTAGCGCTAGCAGTAATGAAGCCTTGGTTGCGTAATACATTCTTCTTTCCACTATTTCCTGAAGGCAGGGCTTACCGAAAATACGTCAAAATTTTACACGCTTTCACGTTAGGAGTGATTGAAGAAAAGAAGCGCGATTTCAATGCCAGGCGATCTGAGAATATTTCCGAAAAATCAAACCAAAGTACGAAATCTCAAGTTTGCAATTATTCTTAGAAAAAGACACAAAAAAGACTGAGGCAGTAAAACTTTCAGAGAAACCTCGACAAGCTTTACTGGATCTACTTTTAACTGCTTCGGCAGACGGCCACAACCTGACTGATGAAGATATCCGGGAAGAAGTTGACACTTTCATGTTTGAGGTTTAGCTCATATCAGTGGTTAAATTTAGGGGCCAAGTATTTTCGTTATAATTTGTAGGGCCATGATACGACTGCTGCGGGCATTGCCTGGTGCTTGTACTTGCTGGGAAGACATCCAGAGATACAGGAGCGCGTGTACGAAGAAATCCAGCGTGTGTGGAAGGAAGATGAATCGGTTATCAGTCTCGGAGACTTGGCTCGTCTAAAATATTTAGAATGTTGCATCAAAGAAGCTCAGAGAATATATCCAAGTGTGCCTAGCATTGCTCGCGAACTGAGTGAAGATGTCATGCTAGGTAATAACTGAACTAGTTAACAAAAGACAAAATTATAATTTTATAAAATTTAATAAATTTTGTAGACAAGTATTTGGTTAAGAAAGGAACGACTGTATTTTTATCCATTTACGCCGCTCATCATGACCCGCAAGTATTTCCTAACCCGGAGGAATTCCAACCCGAGCGATTTTTACCAGAAAATTCTCGAAACAGAAGTCCCTACGCTTTCGTTCCATTCAGTGCCGGGCAACGAAATTGTATAGGTATAGAAACATGACATGGTTAAGGATGGTAACTAATACCGTTTGGGATTATATAGGACAAAAATTTGCCTTGATGGAACTGAAAACTGTAATTGCGACTTTGCTACGAAAATACCAGATTAATTCTCTACAGGCTCCTGAGGACATGCATCCCCATTCGGAATTAATTCTTCGACCATCTAGGGGCGTTCGTGTTAAGCTAGAGTTGCGTGAATAATTCCTATCCGTATTCAATACAGATTATTCATCAAAATAACCTGCTCACACCATATTCTATATTCATCATACCTGTTATTGTAATATTCAAGCAAAATTGAGCCTCTAATGAACCTATAGTTCTCGCATGCGCTTTATTAAGCGCTAAGAATGATCGTTTTGCCTCGAGCTTTTGGAATAGAAGTGGTGGGACTGGATTTCTACCTTTTCCTCGCTTCTTCTCCATGTTTCTGGTTCCTGAAACAATAACATGTTTTTGACGTCGACTGGACAACGCCAGTTGTTGTGCACCTCTCACATACGCATCATAAAGATTTTCATCATAGTTACCAAACAGTACGGTCATGGATCCCAAGGATTTAAACGTAAGTCCTATTATATTGGATCATTTTACGAAGTTAATCTAACAAAATTCGGTAAAATATCTTATGGATCATGGTAAGATCAACATGGGTTGCATAGTCGATTTAGCTTGCATGGTTACACAATTCCAAACTTTTCACGTTCAATTTGGAAGAGGTCTAAGCAAAGCAGGTTTTCCGAAGCTTTTTGACCTTGCTGAGAGCATGTTATACTAGATTGTTGACAAGGAAATACTTGGTGGTAACTAACCTGTTATGCAAATGAAAGACGAGCCCTTGCAAGAGCCCCCTTATTCATCTAGTTATCGGCCCTGCCATTTTTCAGAGTTAATAATTTATTTTACGATCGAACGCTTGTTGATTTAATTTCTTTGTGAACATTTGGATTTTTTAAGATAAGAAGACTAATGACACATCTTTTTCTTTTAGTATATAAGCGGTTTTGGCAACGAATTTTCATCCGAAGATCCTCGCTACCCTGATGCTCTCCCGCAAGGTCAAAATAGTCCACAACAATGTCCTTACGGTCTCTATGCAGAGCAATTATCTGGGACTGCATTCACAGGTAAATAAATGCTCTTCAGTATCAATTTTTAATGAAAATTTCCTTAGCTCCGCGAGACTCGAATCGACGATCTTGGCTCTACCGCATTAGACCTTCGGTTGTCCATGAGCCTTTCGCGCCTATCCAATGTGGCGAAGTTACCACTGACTGGAAAAAGAACCCGCCAAATCCCAATCAAGTATATTTGCGCTTTGTTGCAGCAAAGCGATTAAATACGTATTTTATTTTAAACAGATGCGCTGGAAACCGTTCGATATACCCAAACGAGACGATAAACACATGGACTTCGTGGAAGGATTGCATACAATTTGCGGAGCTGGGGACCCAACTGTGCGTCACGGACTATCTGTTCATATTTACGTCTGCAATGCTTCCATGGTTAACAAATGTCTGCAAAATTCAGACGGCAACTTTTTAATTGGTAAATAAAATAAGTTTTTGAATTTCATTTTTACCAAAGCGGTAATCTTTACTAAGTGCAAGTGTTATGTATCTATAGTGCCGCAACAAGGAACGCTGAGTATTGTTACCGAATTTGGCCGCATGACTGTCGCTCCTAATGAAATCTGTGTCATTCAGGTAACCTCCATCTGTTTTAGGTCAAGTTTCCTTTGATTTAAGAAAGCAATTCCATGTTTCGGTTGTGGAAGTAACTAAAACAAAGAATACTTGTAGCAAGGAATGCGGTTTAGCGTAGCCGTAGATGGTGACAGTCGAGGTTATATATTAGAAGTCTACGATGCGCACTTTAAGCTCCCTGATCTTGGCCCAATTGGTACGTCTTTCAAGCCTCTTTCTTTTTTTAAGCCGATTGGTCTTAAAAAATAACCTTCAAACAGGAGCTAATGGTTTAGCTAACGCGAGAGATTTCCTAACTCCCGTGGCTTGGTTCGAAGATCTCGAGGAGCCTTACACGATCGTCAACAAGTACGCGGGCAGTTTCTTTGCCGCGGAGCAAGATCACAGCCCATTCGATGTGGTAGCCTGGCATGGGAACTACGTACCTTACAAATACGATTTAGCCAAGTTTATGGTTATCAACACCGTTTCCTACGATCATGCTGTATATCAATTTCATAAATCAGATCCTAATTGTATATTCTATAAATATTTATTATTTATTTATTAAACTAGGATCCTTCCATCTTCACTGTTCTGACATGTCCTTCTAATAAGCCTGGCGTAGCTATTGCAGATTTCGTGATTTTCCCGCCTCGCTGGTCGGTAGCAGAAAAGACGTTCAGACCTCCTTACTATCACAGTATTTTACTTTTAGCAAAATGAAGGGTTATCATCGTATATTTGAACGATTTTGGTTAGGAAACTGCATGAGCGAGCTTATGGGTTTGATCTTGGGCAAGTACGAAGCTAAGGAAGAAGGGTTTCTAGCCGGAGGAGCTACTTTGCATTCAATGATGACTCCCCATGGTCCTGATGCACAATGCTTCGAAAATGCATCTAAGGCTAAGTTGGAACCTACGCGAGTTGCTGACGGAACGCAGGTAGTTTCTTTTTATTGTTTTTCAAATACGGGAAATTTAACCAAATATGGCTTATTTGATAGCATTTAAATAGTAAAGACTGACGGGGAATATTTGTTCTTTTTGAATTCTTATTAGGCGTTCATGTTTGAGTCCTGTCTTATGCTTCAAGTGACCGAATGGGGCGAAAAGACTTGCCATAAACTCGACGAAAAGTACTCCGAGTGTTGGAAAGGATTGAAAAAGCATCTTCAGATCAAATAGTTATCAAACGGCATCAAATTTCTAACACGCGTTAGTATGTACTTTATATAATAACAGAGGTTAAGGTCTCAATTTCGGCGTTGTTCAGTTCGTTTGGATTTATTACAAATAAAATCACTGTATCACACAGTCTATATCAATAAGTTATTCTAATACTAATTTGGCCGGTTGGCCGTCCACTTCGAGTTTCATTCCATGCCGGATGTGATATTCCCATTTGACTTGGGCAAATAAGATATCCGTAAGCAGAAAAATCTGTTTGAAACAAAGTGCGTTTGAGAAATAACTAATATTTTCCCCCTTAATTTGTTTTGTTTACTTGAGCGGTAGAGAACGCTAAGGTGATAGCAAAGAAGAAATTTGCATTTGCTGATCCGGAATAGATCCATAAGTGCCACAATAACGGGCCCAGGACAGACGTGACCAAGAAAAAGCAGCCAATCAAGAAACTGTGTCTCATAACTATAAAAGGGGAATTTTGCCTCTTGAATTAGTTATCTTTTGATAAATTTATGAAGAGACTTACAAGGGTAAAGGTGTTTCCAGGTGGGAACAAATGCTAAATAGAAAGCAACATCGCCTACACTAGGATATGATTTGAATATCGCTATTAACGCTACAACCGTGAAGGCGAGCAAGTCTGGGAACCGCCAGAACTTTATAGTTAATGGAGCCAAGTACACGAAGACGTTGAGTTGGAAAACGTAAAGGAAAAAGACGTGGAAATGCTCGAACATCTCCGTGAAAAAGTACCAGAATAACCCGACATTGGGAGTTTGATCAGGGAAGTTCAAACTTTGAAATCAAAATGAGCTAAACAAGTTAAGGTTGTCCTCTTAAAGATATAACTTAAAGCTTACATGCATCCGTACGTTGAGGAAATGAAATTCCAATCGCCTGAAAGTTGACGCGAGATCCAGATCATGGCTGCTAAGAGCAAGCCAAACGGCAAGACAACAGATAATAAGGATCTGAGTATCGCCAAACTAGACAATCCTCCTTTGCTATTGGCTTTTAGGGAAGCCAGAGTAGCTGGGACGATTAGCATACATGGGTAAAGGGTTTGGTATGCTGATAGGGCAACTGGTACAAACGCTAAGCTGTGGCCTATGGAAAAATAGATAATTCTAAGCATTTTGACGCTTTTTTAGAAGAGGTAAAGACTTTTAAACCTTTGGAGATGGCCCACAATGAAGCAGCTAAGTAAACGTTGGAGAATACTGTGGTAGTCATTCCAACACAGTTCAGTATTGAGTAGGGGTTTAAAAGGTAGCAAGCCATGACTGCAGGAAAAATGGCATCAACTTGGTTGCTTTTAACAAGTAACTTTGTAGCGTCTTTGGGGACTTCGGTGGTTAGTGTCCCCTGGAATTTGATCTAAAAGATTTGCTTTTGTATGTCTATGTGTATGTTTGGAAGTGAAATGATATTTTACTAAGTTCCGGAGAGAGTTTCTGGCAGTGTGAGCAAGCAGTACGGCTGTTACCGTATCACAGGCGATAAACAAGGAAGTCAAAACCCAACTGGGCCATGAAACAAGCCAGGCAAACATGGCCAAACTCAAGGGAGTTTCGTGAAATGTATCTCCTTCATATGGAGATCGGCCCAGTTGCGTAAAATATATGCCTTCCCTAACTGGAAATGTTTTAGCCAAGTTTTCGAATAATTTTGTTTATGTGATGCTCGGCTGGTTTGGTGAACCATTTGTTTAAGTATAATCCACTAACCTCGTTTCCAGGAGTTGAGAGGCGTTGTTACTTCGACCCGCTCCATAAAATAATCCTGGTATCCATTGAAAAACAAAAGCACTCGTAAAATCACTCCGCAGACGACGGATTTATCCCAGAGGTATGCCATTGTTGATATGAGAGCATGAAGTGAGCGCAAATGCTGGAGTTTTAGTACCAGAGTATCGAAATTGGTGACGCCACTTGTCGGGTCTCTACCAAACAGAACCGTACGAAACGAGAGAACGGAATTTCTTGTTAACCGTTGGAACGAACGTATTTGAGGTGCATTTGTATAATATAGAGTGAACTTAGTTAACCTACGAAGTCAAAGATTTATAGATTAAAGATACAACGCCATGACAAGACAAGCGAAGGTACGTGGTAGTAATTCTTTGTTCTAATCGAAAATGTTTTGTATGTTTTTTGTTGTTTTTGTATAAATGCATGTTACGTAAGAAAGGTGCGAAAAAAGCACTACACATCACAGTAATATAATTAATCAAAATAATCCTCTATATCGACGTCCGGGTTGAGTATATTTTCCCCAAGATGACTAATGTCAGTTTCATTGAGGATAAGGTTTTCGATTGTCTCTTCAAGCTCCGTATCCCCAATCAGAATTGCGCCTTTGACTTTCCCCTCTTTAACGATTAATTTAATATATTCCACACCTGAAAAAAAGTAGCTTTCATCAGTAATTAAAACCTAACTACTTCGTGGTTCGAGTAAACCTTAAAGGTTCGGTTTAAATAACTGTAAAATTGAAAACAAATTTGTATTTATACCTGTGGTTACCCTAACGTAAGCTACGTACTGATTCTGCAAGCCTTGTCCATTGAAAAGCCCCAGCAACACTACTCTGAACCCGAAAAAGTTGGTGACGTGATTGAACAATTCGAAACAGAAATCCATCAGAATCTTTTCACTGTTCAAATCTGCCGCCATGCATTTGCCCGCGTAAAAGCCCATTTGACGAGCCTGTGTCCACAGTCTCATCTACATTCAGTCAAACTATGAAATTAAAACTCTAACCAATTTGTATTTTATATTCTCACCTGAAACCAAAGCGGAGATTTTTCCCAGCTCGCCGTACATACGTCACCTGCTGCATACACATCCGATACGGAGGTTCGCATACTTTCATCCACTGCCACGCCTCCATCAACAGCTAGCTTCATTCCAGTGTCGGCCATACCTTTAGGGATATGGGGTTTGACTCCCGTTGCCGAAACAATCAGATCACAGCCGTAAGTTTTTCCGTTGTTGAGACAAACGTAAACAGGCCAACCTTCCGGGCATGTTTGCGTTTCTAGGGCTATAGTAACTTCCTTAACGGTGGTTTCGTACTCTATGACTAAATTCCGCTGGACTGAATGTTTTGCTCCTTGCAAATGAAAACCCAAATGCCAATCAGGTCCCAACGCACTTCCTGTTCCTGCTACTGTAACAGAATCGCCTATTCAAACGCCCCCCAAAAATTCACTAGTACTGTATAACTATATAAGAAAGCAATTTTTACCTGCAATGGTATACCTTATCCGTTTGCTTAACCCATCTTTCGTTTCGACTGCAGTTTCGTCTTTTAATTCAGACAAATGCTCTAAGAAAAACTGAGCCGCTCCCGAATCTATGAAAGCGGCCGAGATTGATTTGTGCTTCACAACCCAAATTACTTCGACGTTAAGAATTTCGTACCTAAAATTTAGAAGAAATCGGTTAAATTATACAAAAAACAAAATTAATGATTAAATTAATATGTAATACGCTAATTCCGTTGCTATGCCCCCATTTCCGACCAATACTATTCTTCTTGCTCCTTTTAATTTGGTCTGGAAAGCAGCTGCTGATTCTGTATCGCGAATTCCAATAACGTAGGGGTTTCCCGGAGCGATTAATTGTGGTATACCGCCTGTGCAAAGGCAAAGTTTCTTGTAACTGTAGCTCTTTCCTCCACACGTTTGAACCGTTTGTCTGAATTGTAAAAAGTAACTAAGTTAAGAGATGAATAACATAACAGAAAAATAGAATATCACAAAAATGGTTAAAAAGGTACCACGAAACTTTAAATTACTTGACTGTATCTATGCCAATAACATAAGTATGGATGACCGCTAAATTCTGGTAGATGGCCGCCAACGATTCTGAGCTCTTTTCTTCAACATCGAACTGTTGGAGGGATTGTGTCAGCTGCCGAAACTGGGTTACAGCTTTTACTCTTGAGCTTGCGGTTAATAAAAGGACTCGGGAGTTTTCTTTATTAGCTAATAATAAGCAGGCCTAATAAATGGAATATTCATTTAGTAAGTTAGCTTAAACGAATATAGGTATATTCTAAGACAAGCTCAGCAACCCACCCTCCCACTGGCAAGGCTAAAGTCTGGACGATATATTAAGCTGTTGTCACAGCTAAAAATGTACACCTACACTCTCGACGGCCGAAACACCGGCGATTCCGCCCCCAACAACGACAATATCAAATTCATCTGGTTCCATAATTGGCGTTGCTTGTTTATAGATTACTTGCTAATTTCGAAGAATAGTATGTATGGTATGGCTTAATTGAACATTGGATTTTTATTCATCCTCGTTCGTAAAGCAAAAGCTGAATTGAAAAGTAAACATAACAGATTGACTGATTGGCTGGTTTACGAAGCAGGCGTGGCCAGTAGGCTAAAAAGCGCGGGTTTTCCAAACCTTTCTTCAATTTGAAGTCTTATCGATATTCTGCGACTTTGTATAAAATAGAGTTAATTATAGGTATATTTGCTTAACAACATGGATTATTTTCACAAAACAGCTGAAAAAGTTTCAGATAATTTAAGATATGGGCCATGAAAAAGTTTCTAAGAAGTATCCGCTACAGCACACACACAAAAAGTCACGACAAAAATGTATACAAAAAGGTTGTGCGAAAATTGATTGTTAGGTAGTTGAGAAAGAGAAAGACAGAAAGAGAAAGACCTTTTTTATGCTATTTCGTGCAGTAAATAATTTACTTTTATTTTTGCATTAGCAATTATTCCCGCTAAGGTAATGAAAATGAAACGAAAATCCATATAACGATATGAAGCTTTATTAGTTGTTGTAACCGTTCCCCGGGTCATGGTCTCCGTTCTGTGCATCGTAGTTTTACGAATTTTTATGATAGCACCGGATTTATCTATGGATATAAAGGCGCGAGCTTACAGGTACATTGTTCGTAATTTCGATCGAATAGGGTTGACCATTAGGTAAGTCATTGTGACGTTCGCTAAATTTACACCTAACCGATATTGGTAAAATATTAACTATTTATCGGCAATATGCTGTAGCCATCCTGTAGCGACTCACATTTAGTTCACTGAATTAGAAACATTGGTCGAGGACGGTGTTATATAAGTGTTGAGTTCCTACTTTTATTAAACTCAATAACCTACAAGGTAGACGTAGGCAGGCGGTTTTAATAGCTTTATTTAAAGAAAAGAAACAGCACACTTTCGCTCCCCGACCAAAAACACTGTCGTAAGTACAACAAACCCAAGTGTTTCGTCACAGTCACAATACAAAGTGTTCGTACTGGTTTGGTTGTTATAAAATGTTGAGCTTATGGTTACCTTACTTGTTCTATACGGGTAAGAAATACGTTCTAATTATTCATGTCTTTGAATCTGATTTCTGCTTTTCGCTTAAAGCGTTCCAGCCATTCGTTCAAGCTGAAAGTACGGCCGGGATGTTTTACGTTACTGACCGCGCGTATAAGGGCTTGGTCACTTTCAGTAATGCGATAACCATTAGCACAAAACGGGGTTCTTCGCTTTCAGGTACTTAGCGTTGATTTAGTTAGCGTGGATTTTGTTTTCTGAAGACTGGTTTTCGCTTAGAATACTATGGCAAGAGTTCGTGTCGTAAATACTGTACCGAAGAACCTTCTTGCTTGGCGTATCAAATTCATATATTCCCGAACCATAGTAATTGTACACTATTTAACGAAAATCTGTGCACGAAGGCAATGTTGGTAAACGTTACCAACTTCTGGGATTCGCAAGATAATGTAATCTGGGAAAAAATGAACGGCCGAATGTCGGCAGCATCATGTTTGTCCATGCAAAGACCCCAAATGCAGTCGGCAGATAATGCACCTGAGGATCCTCCTACTTTCAATGATAGCCTACCGACGAACATAGTCCCAACTTCTGCCCCGAAACTTTGCTCTGATTATTACAAATTGGGCTTCAAATATGGTATGTATAGATCAGTTCTCGTCTACCTTGCTTAAGATTCGATTGGGTCGATTGTAGCTTTTCTTCTTTTTGCGTGTATCTCTCTCAGATGGAGATCTTGTACCTGTTTGGCCCTGGGGATATGGTACCGGCACTGTGAAAGTCAGATGCTATGGAATGTATACGGCTTTTTTCACCAATTCTTATTACAAAGATTTCTTCCGTGAGCAATCCTTGTTCTGGGTCTTAAACACGGCGGTGATGTCGCAACCCAACCAGACCCAGGTTGACGCATACTATAGATCGATTAATTTCTCCCTACTAGCGGACATGGTTAACCTACCAACATCAGGAGGAATGAGCGCGAGCAGAAAACTTGTTTTTAAGTTAACTTGTTTGGATTGTGGGTTCATTTGTTGGTACAAGAGCTTCGAAGCTACGTATTCAAATTTTAATATAACGTCCAATGGTACTTTAATGCTTGGAGCTTACGAGGGAGGTGTCAGCAATGGACTTGGCTCTCCCAAGGCATATCCATTCCTTGCTACAGGAGATTGCGGCCCGTTTTGGAGAATAGATAATGACAATTCTTGTAATCAAAAATCGTACTTACTTTTTAGTCAACGGTTCGATCGCCCATTAAGATGGGATGGGAAAATTTGCACAGAAGCTGCTATTCTCTTTCTGTAGTTCAGTGTGGATTGAATCAAGAAATTAAATCGTAGTAAAATATATCCATAGTGTGGTGTGTTTTAGGTTGTTTGAATTTTAATGAATTCGTATTATGTGCAGGAAAAATACAGTGTAAAAGTTTGTCAGCATCGTTGGCCCCAAGAGTATAATCACTTACACACATGCGTCTATATGGATATATAGTTAGGCTAGTTAGGCGAAGCTCTCTGCATTAGAAACCAAGGACGGCAGTGTCACTGACACTAGATTACCTTCTTCGGGTTGATTCCCAGAGTCGCACTTGACCGCTCTCACTTCGGCATCAAGTTCCTTGTTTACATGACTCGCTTCCTCATCTCCCAAATCCCGTTGCGGCTCCACAATTGTCACCGGTCCACGTGATGGGACGTGCTTGCCGCTTTGTCGCATACTGGACCTCAGCAATCGGGTAACCTCGGCTGCTGTTAACGGCGTGTTTGAATTCACACTATCACCACTACTTGTACTACTCGTCGTGTTTTCTGTCCTTTCAGTCGAAAGCCTTTGCGCATAATCCTCCACATTCTGCGAGTCAGTTCCTGCTGCTGCGTTGCCGTGGAATCCGCTCCGTTCAGCTGAGCGTTCCTCATTAATTTCGTTGACATTTGTCGTACTCGGCGCGTTTTCCATCTCCACCGACGTGTAGTCAGGTAAATGCGAAGTAGAACTGATGGTCAAGGCGTTCATATCCGAATATTCATCAGCATGGCCGTGTAGACGACTCCCGAGTTCCAGCTCGGCTAAGCTCGTCACGGTATGGTTGGTGATGTCCCTGATTTGTCGGAAACTGCGTCGAATGCTTTCCCTGAACAACTTGGCGATTCTCGCACCTGTGGCAGTGTTATACGTAGGCGGAGGGGTATACTTAGGTGGCGGATCAGGTGCTGGTACTGGCGGCGGAGACGGCGAACGAGAACGTTCCGCTCTAGGTCTAGTTCTCCGAGTTGTAGTTTCTTCGCTTTCGAAATCGCTCTCTTCGTTATCTAAGCTGGGTCTGTACAGCGCTTTGATCTTCTACACAAGGGAAAAATCGTTCGAAATCACTCAATAAGAAATAGCCTTTCTATAATAAGAAATTAAATAAGAAAACGTCCTTCAAATTACCTCAAATAAGTCCGAGTGGCCATGACAAAGATACCGAAAGCACTGTACCAAACCCACGACCGGGATTAGAAGTAATGGAAGCAGTTGTATCGCACACGCCATTTTGCGGGCCCAAACCGTCCAGGTTCCGTAGCCAGATTCATCCGCCCAGATAAACACTCGGCTATAATAGCCTGTTTTGAAGGAAGCGACTGCGAGGACCTGCGAGGTACAAATACGAGTGTTGAATTAGCCCGCAGTTGTTGAAAAGAAATTTTAAAAAATTTCAGCAATCGTTTACCACTAATGAAATGGGAAGAACAATACTCCAGCAAAAGGTTAGCAACGGATTACACCAATTGCTTAGACAACCCGAACCTTTGACCAAGACTGAAACGATGTTTTCCGCATTGTATGGTCGGCCACGGACTATAAGAACGGCTGAGATCTGTAACATGTAGAGAATCATGAGCCACCAACCAGTTCCAAAGGCGTAATCCACCAGGTACAAGATAGTAATGCCCATCTGTGAAACATAAGGACGATTCAATTTATTCATTTTTTTTGTTAATTAACTTGAGAAGGAATTTTTTCACTATTATTTTTTTACCTCAGTAGCAAAGGGTAAACTTAGTAAAAAGCCTGCTGCGCACGCAAAGAACGTTATAGTCGTCTGCCACGCTTTGAGGCAGCATGATCGGAAGGAAATGATCCCGTTAATGACACCGTACCACAGCGCGATTTGTTGACCGATTCCGAAACTAATCAATGAAAAGTAAAAAAGTACTGTCCAAAACGGCGACAGTTCATTGGGGCCCAACGTGGAAATTAAAGCCGGAAAGATCTCGGTGGCGAACCGCAAAGGTGTGTAACCGGAACGAAAATATACGGTATTGTTTGGTTCACTAGGCTTGATTTCCACGCCCATAATATACGACATGTGATATTGCTGCTGACGGCGGTAAGTCAACTCATTTCCTTCCTTCGTCAGAAACTTGTAAAATTCCGTCTTTTCTGTTTAAAAAAAAATGAAAATTTCGTCACAATTTAAAGCTTTTTTGGGTAACAAAATTTATGTTACCGTATGAGCTAGCGGTGCGATCATAGTAGTAAGAATTTTTAGTGAGTATTTGGATGCAAGCTGATGCTAAAAACCCAGATAAAAGCAGAACCAAAAATGTCATCAAGACGACGGCGGTTGTGTCTCTACGAAGACTGTGTGTCTGACGATTGTTGGCTGTAATTTGCATAATGACTGGCCCGAGTAGTGCCCAAGTGAAGAATACTTCTCTGGCAGCTACAACCCACGCCTACGATAGAAAACAACAAACAATGAAATTTATGATAAGAATAATTTATTTGATTTATTTATGTATTAATTCACAAAGACATTTTAGCTAATAAATTAAATAACGTACTGTGGAGTTGGTAAAGAAATCCCCCCAGGCGGTTTGACTCAATAAACCACCGCCGCCTACCGTAGCAGGATTGGCGGAGCTTAGACCCAGGATTTTGATGCATACCATTAAGTACCCAATTATTGGGAAAATGCCGAAGGCGTACACCACTTTACCGTACGAACGGATTCCTAGCAAGGTGCAGAAATGTTTTAGATCGTGGTTACGATGTTCAGTAATTGAAAGGCGCGAATTGCATACCTTTGCCCAAACTGACAAAAACAATCATCCATATGACGGCTAAATTGAAAGCTGTCTCAAATTTCAAATTCATAAAATACATGGGCGGATTGTCGATGGTTTCCTTTGTGCGCTGCAGAACACGTCCACTATTTTAATTGCGACCGCAAAACAAAAAGAAAATCATCAATAAGTAAAACAAATAAGAATATGTTCTTTAAAACATAATAAATGAATGTAACGCCGGAAACACGTTTTTGGGAAGTTCTTACTGGAAGTAATCAGGAAGAGTATCCATTAAGGCATCGCTTTTGATGCCAGTATCTCTACATGTACGAGAAATACCGGTACACCTTTGCCAGCGAAAAGACTCTTCAGGCGAGATAAAAGAATCCCGGAAGTAGAAAAACATCCACGCTAATAAAAAAAAAGACGAAAGCAAAATAAAATAAAAACAATTACAGGTAACGTAAAAGTATTACAATCTTTCTAGCGCATTGTTTACCTACGCCTACCACCGTGTATAAACCGAGGAAGATCTGTGTCAGCAAAAATGAAATTCCGACTCCCTAAAATTAAAAAAAGGCATCGTTATTTACCCTTGGGGAAAACCATCAATTGAAAGTCGAAAAATACCTTGAAAATTGGCGAGAGTCGCCACATTCGGACAATACCCGAGCCCAGGTACTGGCCTAAACAGCCTTGGAAGCAATACAATGGAATGCCGAAGACGAAGGACAAGATCATGAATTCAATGAGAAAGTTCCCTAAAGCATTCCAGAGGTTATACTGCTTATCTTGAATCTTGATGAGAAAAGCTTTTTGTACCTCCATATTCGACTGTCAGCAAGGCAAACCGATCTATATTGTACAAGCCCAAGGTACAGGCCAAAGAAGCGAAGAAAGGCGAGGCCTTATGCTGCCAAAGGCTCACTTTCTGTCGGCGAGATTCTTCTTCCGGGTCCAGACTGCTGCTTTCGGAATTTCTTCTGTGTAAACAGAACCCACTACTGTTAAAACTTGTTTACGAACATCAATGCTGCAAGAAGGTTGTCTACGTGCTACAACATAGGTAAACTGCGGAGATCCTTGAATTCTTCTTCCGCGTCACTCCCATCTTTTTAGTACTATTTTTTATACTAAGTAAAACATCACTACTAATTGATACCAAAAACAGAACACACAAGGTAAAAGAATGTGTTTCGTACCAGCTTCTTTGCTCAAAGGTTCTCCTTTTAAGATCAGCTCAAAGCAGTTTTAGCTGAATCGCTGATTTTAAAAGATAAAAACATCCCCTGTCATGCACCAAACAACTGAAAGTTGGTGTTTTTTTTACCTCTTTTTAATATGCGTGTTATATGAGGAATGAGTTTTAAGCTTTGGTCCTGAAAATGCAAGTCAGTTTTTTTTGGTCACGTTCATGCTAAGTACATCTAGACCGAACCGAAGTTTTCTGGTACATAGGACAGGGATGTAAGGAACTTGAAGGATTCTTGTTCTTTCAGGTCAAATGAAGGTGCACCTGTCCTTCTGGGACAGTTCTTATGAACGCTCATTTTATTTTGAATAAGGACAAAAGTAATTCTTATGGTGTAACACTGTTGTGGTATGTGTTGTTTGAGCATAGTAGGATCTCGACCGGGATGAATCATTATAGAGGTTAAGTACAGTACCTTCTGCGGTGATGAGAGCGACGTGCTCCGGACGCGGAAGTCGAACTTGGCGAAGAGGTACTCCGACCATAAGTGCGTCGACTGTTCCTGCGGCTATTGGCAAGGCTTGTTCGTCTTGAACGGGAATTGGCTGACCTCGATCGCCGTGCCGAAGGCCGTTCATGATTTCCTCCTTCTGCCGATTGACTTTGATTCTGGTTTTGTTCCTCTCGCCGGCGCCCGGCCCGTCCATGTTGTCGATCACGTCGGGACGCCTCGTTAGCAGGCAGGGTTGAAGTAGACGTCGATGAAGTCATGCTGGCGTAATCGCCCGTTATGGAGACCGGCGTCTGGGTCACAACAAACCGAGAAATCTGCTGTTCTACTGGGGCAGGAGCCGGGCTATTGGCCATGACGGTGTTCATTAAGCTGGTCACTAGAATCTGGTTGGTTTGCGGACTCACTGAAGCTAATCCTGAGGACACTAGGTGACTGTCCTCTGACGGACTTTGAGGTTCTGAACGATTCGCATGAGTCGACAACCGATTCGATAACCTCACCGGTGTTAAACGACGCATAGACTGACGTAGACTCCATGTGATAGACGGCGGAGGATCCAACACGCTATTTTCCGTTGTCGGCGTAACTTCTGTAGCTGAACTGATAGATTCCGTCTGACTTTCCGCTGTAGCAGGAGTTGGAGATGCTTGAGGTTGGCAAAACGCTAACGCAATGTCTTCTGCTGAACTTTTGCTCCCCAGCCATGCCAAATTAGGAATAGTGCTGCTAGTTGGGCATGGTCCTGGGTGACTGTTGTTGGAACTTGCACTGTTGAGGGTCGCATTGTTTGGAACATTTCGTGCTCCTGGGTCATGGAGTGACAGGCGACGGAGGAGTTTCACGGTGGGTTTGGCTAAGCCTTTCCCGGCACTCGCGACCCGTCGAAATGGGGAGGAATCCATTTGATGGGTGTGATAATACCAGTTTGGGAGGAAAATACTTGGGTTTTTAGAATGTTTCCAGTCAGGTTTCAGTTGTCTTCGGCTGGCTTAGGTTCCTTTAGGGTAAAATAGCCAGGCTTTTGACATTGACATGGATGCAGGACTGAAAGTACCGTTTGGCAGGGTCCAGCCTCCAGACCATAAGCACGGTACTTCGTTCTAATCTTTATAAGTGGAAAGCCGACCGCAAAGCAAAAATTCCCCTGTTAGAATATTCGAGAGTTTTTCTTTTCCATTGCCCCAGGATTCCCGGCACAGTTATTCCGTTCCATACACCCCTACAATTTGAACAGAGGAAAATAATTAATTGGCGAAATTTTCAATTTTTCTGCTTAGCTTCTGAAAACTAAAGCTGCGATTTCTGAATAAACTGGGAAAACGGTGAGGTTCGCAGAAAATATCACCAGGAAAACCCCATAGACGTGCTGCCCTGCACATGGGACGTATTTGCTATGGCTTGGGATAAGATACTCGTAATGCGACTGCAAGATGCACACCCATTCGTTTCACAAGTAAAAGAAAAGAAACACGAAAGAAGTCCCTTGCCAAAAAAAAGAACATTGTGAAAACTTGCAGTTGTTCCTATATGATTTTCCAATTCTTTTTTCTTCTTGATGTGGCAATTTTCTTCGTAAAAATATTTACAGGTTAGTAGGTACGTTGCCTGCTCGTTGCATCACACTGGAAATCGTGAAGCATAGAATCTCTAATTAAGTGCGCGTTTCTCACGAGCTTAGTGCGGTAACTCGGTCAAGGCTTAAGTACGAAACCGTTGATAACTTTTATCAAAAAATTGCGTTATATAATGTAGGGTTATTACGCTCTAATACTCCCACTCCCTTTCCCCCCCCCCCCCACCCCCGATCGTTGAACACTTTTAATGTAATGGCGCTGCGATTCAATTCTCTCCCACTATGGATCTCACCCGTGATACCTCGATTTGGAGTCATGAAAGTTATTTTTAATGACTTACGAGCATGACATGCATGACAAAACAGGCATTTCTTGATGTTCTAAAGGAAAGCAAAAGAGCCTTGAAAAAAACAACCAAGCGGTTGAATTGGTTTCTTTGTCGTAGGACAAGTATTATCTGTCTCCACGCGTATAATCCCTATACGTAAAATACGTTAAAAATAATTTCCGATGCGTAAAAAAAATCCAGCTCCAGTTTTCTTTCTCGAGATTACCGTCAAGGTTACGTGTGCCTTCCGCTGTTTTTTAAGCCGTGTAAGTAAGTATCCATATATGGAATCGAACCATAAAACCACGTCCAGTGTCCAATGAGAAGAACTATCTTTGACGGCTTTGCTTTGAGATAGGAAAATAGGTTATATTGTCTCATACTATTTCATAAAAAGTCCAAAGAATTCCGTTAAAAAATTCTCTTAAATCATTCGTGCGTTCGTAAGACGCACCCCATGTGTGCATTCCGAGTGTATAAACTGCTATTAAGATAACGCGAAAGGGCTTTAAACGTTATCAACCGGATTTGTACTGCACGGGATATGTGCTAATAGAAAGCCCACGTATGCTTATAGTTTACCTAATGTATTGGTACACTTTTCGTGTAAAAAGAAAAAAAAACGCTGAGACACCGGCCTCGTTGTTCGTATCCGTTTAGACTACGCAAAAGCCCGGAAGGAAAGTTGCCAAAATATACGCCTTTCTTCTAGTTCACCTTGAAAAATCTGTGGATCGTTTGCTTTTGGAACAAAATCATGCACCCCGCTATCAAAAGGAACATGACACGTCGAGTTTTGGCTTCTGAGTAAGCGGAAGTAAGGGAAAGGGGAAAGGAACCACGTTCGTAATTACTGCGCTCATATGTGTGCTTTATTAAAGGTTGCTGACACGATCTTTTGGTCTGTTGTGTAGAGTGGCAACTAAACCTTCACCGTGTTCAGCTCACATTTGAATTTACACTCTGAACATTAAACTTTAAAAAAAGCCCACATTAATTGAACGGTTTTGGCCGAATGTCGAAATCCCAGCAAGCAATTTCGGTTTCAAATGCGCTGAATTCTTGTTGTTCTTGCTAAGCCTCACCTTTTATAATTTCAAACAATTTCAGAGTCACGTTTTACCACGTTTTCACTTCTCACCCAAGCTTTTAAGTTCCCTGTTCCGCTCCGTGCTAGGCTTTGTACTGCACTGTCGTGAGTTCAGGTCCGTCCCAAAAGTTCCGAGTCGTGAATATGTTAGCGGGTTTTGGGCTTTGAAGGCTCCGGGCAAGAGAAAAAGTTCCTCCCAGTTTTCTGGCTCCTGCGGTATCTGAACGCCAAACGTGCCAGCTATTTACTACGGTGAATGGCCTCCAGAACGGCCACCACCAGGTAAAGGTGTTTCTAAGGGCTCAGCTCGCGATCCCCAGCACGTTGGCATGGAAGCCCTTATACCCTCTCTGCACGCTCCCAGCTGCTGTGGTTGTAGGCTAGGATCGGGGGACTTGTTTTTTTGCTTCCTATGCAACGAACTGGAAATTCCGTTTCTTGAGCACTGAGGATTAGACGATACTTTCCATGTTTATTGACTGGACTTATTTCGTTGAAACTCTTCAAACTCCGTTAGCTTTCGTTCCAACAGTTGACGATCCACGCGGTGCTTCATCAAAAACTTGCCTTGGAAGTGGAAAACTGGAATTTCGTATCGGAACAGACCATGCCACTTCCGGTGCTCTGGCCGGGTGATGTCCACTTCGTGAAAAGTGAAACGATGCTTGACATCACGTAATGCTTCTTTGGCTTCATCACACAGCGGACAGGGGTCTTTGGTGAAAAGAGTCAAAACAGGCATATCCCCACCAATGTCCTTTGTTTCCTGCCTGTGTGACATAAAATTAGGCGAAAATGTTAGCGATAAAAGCGAGCAAAAAGACTTAATTTTTCTTTCAAAATGCAATTGTATTCGGTTATGCAGCGTACAATCGAATAGGGCGCTCTTACACTCGTATATGAACTAGGTACTTGGTAAATTTTAAGATTCTTGGTTCCAAACTACTTACAGTTTCTCAATTAATATAGCTGAAGCACCACCTCCACCATTGCAAATGCCAGCCAAGCCTTTCTGACCAGGTTTCAGGGCATAAACCAGGTGAGCAATAATGCGGCAACCGGACATACTGTATATAAAAACCAAGTGGAATGGATGAAACGTTACCACGGCAACGTTAACAAATAAAAACGCTGGGAAAAGATATCTTACCCGATGGGATGGCCCAATGAAATCGCGCCTCCGTGCACGTTAACTTTGGTAGGATCAATATCCAACATTTTGATATTTGCCAAAACTACGGTGCTAAAAGCTTCGTTGATTTCCCACAGTGCAATGTCCTCCTTTCTGACTCCGGTCTTCTCCAGTAACTATATTACATCGATTGAAAAGAAACACGTGTTAGCTTTAGGGACGCTAAATACTCCTCTGAGATCGGTTTACCTTGGGAATGGCCAAACCAGGTGCGATAGGGAAATCGATAGGATCCGTAGCAGCGTCCGTAAAACCCAGAATTCGAGCCAGTGGCTTGACACCCAATCGCTGCGCTGCTTGAGCAGTAGTTAACACGCAAGCTGCAGCTCCATCACTGAGCACTGATGAATTGCCAGCTGTAATGGTGCCATTTTCTTTCTAACGAAACAAATTAAAATTTAAGGTTTATACAAATGTTTGTTGAAAACGAGAGCTGGTACTGCTCTAAAGTACCTGGAAGACTGTAGCCAATTTGGTGAAACGGTCAAAGTCTACTCGCTTGAACTCTTCGTCTTCTGTAATTATCAAATCAGGTTTACCTGGAAACAAATTAGCAAGGCTTAATTAGTACAAAGACCCGGGGGATTTTTTATATTAGTTATATACCTTTTCTCTGAGGTACGCGTACTTCTACTATTTCTTCTTTGATGTCACCATTGGCATAAGCAGCTGCACTCCTTTTGTAACTGTTGATGGCATACTCGTCTGTTTCTTGACGGGTGATGCCCATTTTCTTGGCCGTGTTCTCGGCACAGTTGCCCATGTGGATTTTGTTGTAGACGTCGGTAAGTCCATCGAAAGCTACGCCGTCAATTAGCTGGGCGCCACCGTAAGGAACTTCTCCCCTTTTCAGATAGAACGGCACGTTTGACAAGGATTCCATTCCTCCAGCTACCATGACTTCTTGAGCACCGGTTTGCAAATTCTGCGTGGCCAGCATAACTGCTTTCATGCCTGATGCACATACTTTGTTGATAGTAGTGGTTGGGGTGTGTTTTGAAAGCCCTACAAATAATAAAAATAATTAGATTTGCAGTAGCTGTTCGTCCGTGCGAGAAAGTGGAATTTAAAACTACATACCAGCAAATAAAGTAGCCTGTCGAGATGGAGCTTGACCTTCGCCAGCTTGGCAGACATTGCCCATATAAACTTCCTGGACAACATCTTTAGGAATTCCTGCTCGCTCTACGGCTGCCTAAGCATAACCACGAATGGAGTAACTCAAACGTTTTATAAACTATAATATCCTCAAGGTATATATAACAGAAGGGCAATTTACTTGTATGGCTGTAGCGCCTAATCTACAAGCCGGTATGGAAGACAATGCTCCACGGAAACCACCCACGGGTGTACGAGCGGCTCCCACGATTACGACTTCATTGAGGTTTACATGATTATGTTTATGGGCAGGTGAGGATGCAAAGCATCTCAAGCTATGTAGATTAGCAAGTCTTGTCACAGCCGACTAAAAATGAACTGTTATTAAGAAACGTAAATAATGAATGACTATATAAAGCTCACCGTAGTGGAACGAGTTGAAGAAAGGATAAGTTTAGACATTACTTTTAAGGTTTTTAGTGGACTTTGTTGTTAA
>JAGJRP010000621.1:0-36040 GCA_022832235.1 Lepidurus couesii
TACGAATACGAGGACGAGGATAGGTTAAGGGCGAGGATAGGTTATGTTGGGAATTAGGACTAAGTTAGATTAGCTTAGGTTTAGATTAGGTTAGGACTAGGTTAAGTAATGTTAGGGTTTGCGTAAAAAAGTCGAGTGCACCGAAGTTCTTTTGTATAGTCGTCCTAGTGTCTAGGTCCCCCAAAAAGCTTATTTAAAAATAGAGGAAAAAAAAACTCTAGTGATTCCTATACATCATGTTTAAAGTGTTAAGTAAACTATTAACCAAAGGAATGTTAGAAAATAGGTTCACGTGACTGGACAACGTGATAAACGTATCCATACCCACGATACTTTTTTCTTTCTTTTTTTTTTTGCTGTGTTAGAGATGGGAGTAAACAGCAAACAAGCTACAAAGCGCCCGTACGCCGCGCGACGACACGTCCGTGACATCATAAACCTCAAGTTTGCGTGCCATAACTCGTGAACGGCTGCTCCAAAAGAAACGAAACAAAACTCAACATTCTTCGAATGATGAAACCTACACGAATCCATCAGAATCTCAACATGTGTTTTTATGGCAATTGCTCTTTGAATAACCTGCAATCTTGAAATCTTGGCATCATAGAATACTATAACAACGCTTCAGAGATTAATAGTCTAACACATTAATACTCCAAGATTTACTTAAAGAAAACAGGCGTAAATAGTTCCTTTTAAATCGTATCCGATCTGGCTTCGAGTATGGGAAAGCGATCTCTGCGGTAGTCGCAAGCAGAGGACTCACGAATATGACTCAGGTTTTTAAAGAATATTTAAAATTTTAAGGAAATCCAATCAGAGCCTCTGAGTTCCAAGTAGGTTTCCCTCTAGCTCATGAAGCACGCGTATAGAGCTTATATGGGCTGCTCAAAATGCTGAGGCAATTTAAGTAGCCGTGGACTGTTAATCACGCAAAATGGCGGATCAAAGTGCTGTTGTTGCCCATTAATGGACTTGGCGTTTGTTACCCGGGTAAGAGAGGATCAGGGGTCCCGGCAGCTCATGAAATAAAAAAAAAGTATTGGAATTTATGGCAGGAGCTGGCAACGAGAGGAGCTGTTCATCAAGCTTAAGGTCGTGACCTACCTTGATTTGAAGCTTTTCCAGCACAAACTTAATCCCTGCGTTGTTATATTAGGACGGCATGCAGCGATTCGCCTCTCCCGGGTTTGACTTGCCTCTCCCGGGTTGTGCGCTAGTCAGGCGAACCACAAACTCCCGCGTTTCGAACGTTTCGTAAAGGGAGTTTCTTCAGTAGAAAGGTGGAGGCAGAAACCCATACTGTTTTGCAGAATTCCTATTTATTTTGTTGTTTTGTGTTTTAGAAGCGTAAGAAAATGAAATGAGTTTAAAGCGTGTCTTATCGAGTGTTTGTTTAGCGAGTTCCCCCCGTTTTCTTAAACCCACAATTCACATTATCATGGGAAGCTCTGCTTAACTCAAAGCGTGTTACTTTTATGTTCCCTTTCCATCACCATAAAAACCTGTGTGTGGTGATCCATGCTTATGGACTGCTCAAAGCTAAAAAAGGGGACCCGAGTAATTTTTTTTTCTTTTTTAAAGTCTGTTAAAATATGCTATGCATTATTAGAAACCTCGACGCGCGGGAGATAAAAAGGAATACGGCTCGATTTTCCTTTTTTTAACCTTTACGGTTCATTTTTTCGCGCATAGTTTAAACTGTCGCTGAGGCTCTCTTGTTTTGGGCCAAAGGGAGTAGAAAAAAGGAGCGCGCAGAGAGAGGAAATCGTGGGGCTTGGGAGTCAAAGTAAGAATGTTGTTATCGAGGCGTCCAATCGATTATCTTGTTACCGCGCGCAAGGCAAGCGCAAGGTCCTCGTAAATTGACGTGCTCCGGAGCCGTCAAGCGCTGATTCTTTTTCCCTTTCATCTTTTTTGTTTCATTACCCAATATCTTTTGGCACATACAACTTTGCATAACGTGCCAGAGAGCCGTAATTCGGTTAGTCCCAACACTTCAGCAACTTGTCCAAACCAAGCATATTAAGTCCGTATATAAAAACAAAGTTTGAAATTGACGCCCAGGAAAAGTTGTCCGAATTTTTTTATTATTGTATATTCATATTCGTATTCATGTTCATGTTCTCAATAAGGAAAAAGGACGGACCTCAATACAGTTTACTATTTCCGGAATGCTCTGCGTATCAATTTAGTAGCCTACCAGCCTTGAGCTTACCAGACCTGCCATTAGCGACTGACGATTGTCTAAACTCTCTTACGACTGAACTATTTCGACTAACGCTGCGTTTCAACTGGCGGGTTGAAATCCTGAGCCGCGTTCGTTTTGCACCGTCGACTTAAACTTAGACTTACCGGAATTCCTTGACTTTTGCTGACGAGCGTTCGTTTTAGCCTAAACTTTGAAAGTTTACCGAAGTCGACTTGGAAAGTCTTGAGTCAAAACGAACGTTTAGAAGCAAAAGTTTACCATTGCTCCACCCATGGGGCGGTGCTTGTAGAAAATAAACAAAAGCAATATATGAATTGTTCGATATCAACAAAGGAGATATATAAACAAGAGGCGGGGTTAAGTTTAAGTCTAGGCACAAGAGTACACGCTATAGACTTGCCTTGACTTTGGACCCAAACTAAAAATCGACTTCCAAAGTTTAAGTCGACTAGCTAAAGAAAACGCTTATACGCCCAAGGTTTAGCAAAGTCTACCTGTCTCGAACGCTTATAAGCACAAAATCTTGGGTAGACTTTTAAGTCAGCTTAAACTTTGGTCAAAACGAACGCGGCTCTGGGTTGTCCCTGGCCACCTAGCAGCCAGACGCGGAACATCCTCAACCCGCTTCTGCTGGGTTCAACCCTGATCCGAAGTGGAGTCGAACACTCTAAACTCCACTTTGAACCCGGGGTTTGGCTAGTTGAAACAGGCGAGTTGAACAACCCGTATTGAAATCGCACTTCAACCCGGGTTGAACCGCCAGTTGGAACACAGCCTAAGCTCTTTCGACTGAACTTCTTTTTATGGTTGTCACCAAAATCCTCCTCGAATTCTATATTTCCTAGAACCCATGAAACGTCAAACACAACAATAACGTTCTTGAATTGTAATATGACTGCGAGATATAAATATTTGTATAAAAAGACATCGAATCTGGCCTTCATAACGTATTGGCTATTAATACAAGAACAGGTAAAATGCCTACTGAATAAAACTCCTTGAGCTAAATCGCACGTTATTTCTTTTTAAAAAAAAAATTTTAAATAGAGTAAAAACATTGCTGAAAAAATATGGGGAAGAAGATTTATAAGGCAGTAGCTTGAACTTGGCCAGATCACTATAAGGTGGAACACGCTTGGTTATTAAACAATGGAGCGAAAAGGGCAATGGAGGCTTCGGTTGTTGACAGGGTTGAGCATAAATTGCGGGAAAACGTCGGATCTGTGGCTCTAGTGGCTTGCTCCAAAACTACATTGGAGTCGCCATAAGCTGTCAGGTCGAACAGGGTCTGTTGGATCGTTAAGGCTTTTTACCTCTTTCTTTTTCTTTTTAGTACGATACATATTAGATCTTCCTTTTAAATAAAAATAAATAAAAATAAAACGTTCTTTATTTTTTTCATCTCGAAGGCAAAAGAAAAAGGGTGCAGAAGCATTGACGGGGGGCGACCATTCATTACCAGTCGCTTTGGCACAACAATGATCCCTCAAATCATCCGCTGGTGAAGAAACGGAAATTCCACGCGAACGAATTAGGCGAACCGCAATCTCTTGGCTGCATCAGCACAAGAGCATCTCTCAGTCTCTCTCTCTCTCTCACATACATATAACGTGCATAGATATACATGAACC
Source organism: Lepidurus couesii (assembly GCA_022832235.1). Classification (NCBI taxonomy): domain Eukaryota; kingdom Metazoa; phylum Arthropoda; class Branchiopoda; order Notostraca; family Triopsidae; genus Lepidurus; species Lepidurus couesii. The sequence continues at coordinate 3,844 of JAGJRP010000621.1, forward strand.
ACCTGAACAAAAGACGCCTCAGGGGATTATTTATCTAGTTATTTCCATTGGCTTATAAACCTTTCAATGTGTGCCATTCCCCTTAACCCCAGAAACCATCAACACAGGGAGCTTAATCAACTTTCTGGCAACAGGATGGATTTCTTTTATCTTCCTTTATGAGATCAAATCACATATATGCAATTAAACAGACGCTGCGAATCGCCCAAAAGAGGTTCAGACGTTTAAATATACATATCATAGCGTTATTATAATCAGGTTACAGGAACGGAGACGAAGAGGGGAGTCTTAGCCACTCTTCTGCTGTGCCCGCAAGGATGTTTTGCTTATTACTTATAGTTTGGACTCGGAAAAGCGACATAAAGTAGGGAGGAAAATATAAATAAAAATAGGAAAGAAATAAGGAGCAGAAATCATAAATGCCAGCTCGAGCAGAGGGATAATTAGCCAACGTTTGCACGGTGAAAGGGAGCTTTAGCTCCACGGAAGATCGTCAAAAATCTCAACGTCAATTTTTTTACGAGCGCCAATTTGGTTGCAACTCCCCTCTGTAACGATAAAAAGCTCCTTATGAGCAAATATCTGCGCCTTATTTTTTATGGGACGGCATAAAAAATAAAAAATCGCCGCAATAAACGCCAACAATTAAACCGGAGCTTTGGGGCTGTGTGCGAATATGGAATCTGACTCGTTGATATTCATCGTAACTTGTGTTTATTTCTAATGATTTTAGAAAGGATCTGCTTTTTCTTAAAAAGAAATAAGACGTACGTTAGGAAAAAAAAAGTAAAAAAAAAGAGGCATGTCAAAGATTTATCCGGACTTTTTTGGTAATGAATTACAAGTAAGGCTATATCTTTTAGCGTCGAGACGTCGAGACAAACATTAAGGCAATCCTCAAGAGTAACTCAGGTTTCCCAGGCAATTAATCAGACAGAGCAAGACCTGGGCACACGTCACAATAAATTGTCCTAGTGCTGTAGACAAGCGAGGGAGATAATATGTAGATCTTTTACCCCCCAAACACCAAAAACACTCGCTGTTTGGGGTCGGTTACGGACTATAAATCTATCTGGCATGGCTTACAAAAAGCGGCTCAAACATTTATAACATACTAATGGAATTCTTCAGCTTCCCGATCTGTAATCCATTCCCAGAGTTCAAGATTTCTCAAAATTTCAGACTTTCGCAATCCAAACAAGGGTATACACGAAGCAAAGTGCTTGTAATTTTACAATACATGTGCGTAAACACTGCTGCTACAAACTTTTGTAATTGCAAAGATTTTTACCACGTTTTACTTGAATTTTCATGAATTGAACTACAGTTTTGGTGGTTGAATGCTTGAAAAGTCTGTCCTTAGATTCTAACATTAAAATTGGATCGTAGTATTAAATTTCGATTTCAATTTCGCATAAAAGGTTAAAAACAAAAACTCGACCGAAGGACTTCGGTGCACCCGACTTAAGGATTACGAACCTCGACTTAAGGACGTCGAACCCCGACTTAAGGACTACAAACCGCTAACCTAACCTAACTTAGACCTAACGTAACCTAACCTAATCTAGTCCAAACCTAGTCCTAACATAACCTAACCTAACCTAATCCTAACCTAATCTAGTCCTTAAGTCGGAGTTTCTAATCCTTAAGTCGGGTGCACCGCAGTACTTTCGTCGAGTCGTCCTTGTGCCGCGTTGCCTGCAAGATGTTTAGTCTTTCTAAGATATTTAAGGGCAATGGAGCAAAAACGAAAACCGAGTTGAAATAAAAGTAAAATAAAGTGGCCCAATAATAACGCATGGAGATCCTTAAAGCTCTCGAGAGAAAGATTAATAATCCTCTGCTGCGCACCTTGACAAAACATACATACACTCTTGGCTTGCCTGATATAATAAACTATACGGTCACGTGATATTGATGCCACCTGATCGATAGCATGAGCAAGATTCTCGAGTGTCGTATGAGCTCATCTGATTCCCTTCAAAGATTCCATCGTTTTCAATCTTGGATGCGCATGAGTTCTATAATAAATATAATCTATTAAACTTGTCTCTCTCCTCCTCTCTCTTTCTTTCTTTCCCTTTTCCCGTTTTAAATCGTCAATTACCTCGACATAATCTCATCTCGCGACTCATTGATCATTTTTGCACTGATGCATCCCAACTCATCCTCCCTTCATTTGCTTATCGTTAACTGTATTATATGCGCATTATTCCAAATTCATTGTTGAAGAAGGTTTTCGGGTTTCGGGGGAAAAGACAAAATGGATTGGGAGGAGGAAATGTATCTAATCGTTGCCAGCTGGATCACCCATAACCTATGCAAATGAACCTCCTAAGAACATATGAACACCAACCCAGTTCATCACCTTGTTACACGGCCATTTACATCCTCCAAGTTCTCCCGAAGAAGAAGAAGAGGAAGAAGAAGTAGAAGATTTCAATCCGCGGGAATGCGTAGCCGCCAACGCTTTTTGATCCCAGATTACCTGGCAATAGCAAGGATGGGCGACTGACTCTACGGCGTCAAGTTCCTTCCCTGCGTGCTTTTGAATGATTGTTGCCAATGCCAAATGCCAACCTTTTACCTGCTCCGGAATCAATTGGTTCCGCGTCATGGCGTTCCTCTTTTGATATAGAACGTTTCCTTCTCTCTCTCTCCCCCTCCTTTTCCGTCTCTCGATTCAATCTTCTGACAGGGATTTTATACAGCGCATTAAATCGGAGGAGAGGAAAAATCCCTTCCCAAAATCTTCCCAAAATCTTCCCGAAATAATTTAGATTTCCATAAAAAAAGGCTCATCGAAACGTACTTGAGCATGAATAAGCGTATTGAAATTACGCACAAAAAGCGAGGAAAGACTTTGGAGTTGTGGGCGAAATATTGGGAAAAAAATCCGATATGCAAATGACTCTACTCCAATTCATCTTGTCTCGCTCGGGACCATTCAAGCTGTCGAATGCTTAAGCCCCGATAAGAATCAGCCGTCTAAACGCAGCTCGAAAAGTCAGTTTCATTCGGGCTAACGCATTCATCGAACCTTTGCCTCTTTTTTTTTTGTTTCACTTTTTTTTTCAATGAGATTTTTCCAACGACCTGACGGGATAATAACCTCGTGTCACGCAAGACACGGAGAGCGTAACGTGGGTAGGAATAGACAAATAGATAGACCGTAGAGTCCGGAAAGTATTCCAAGGTGAAAGACGAGATCATGAGCATGTCATCCGTGATCCTGTCTTCAAGAAGAAATCATCTCGCAAAAAAAAAAAAAATATAAAAAATTGTAAAAAATAAAATAAAAAGGAAACCACTTGTTATCCATGTAAATAGCTTCCAACCACTCTTGTTTTTCCTTCTCTGTCCCAATATAATTTGAAATTAGGATTCCATCAAATCCCCCAGCAAAAAGATGGGGAGAAATTAGCATGTGCCAGGGGATTCGTGACTGACCCTTTGAGAAAGACTCGCATGCTCGCATCTCTTACACATATCCTTGCGATGGGAATGATCTTTGGGGGGGGAATACAATGAAGAAGAAAATTTTAAAAATCTAGCGAATGATATCGATTTCTCACTTTTTTTGGACAGAAATATTGACCAATGTAAACGTGCTGAGTTGATAAAAATGAGTTAATAACGAAGGACCATTTTGGAGTTTGGAGTTATGATGGGAATGGTCCAATAGGAAAGGGAAAGGGATTGAAGCTACGAACTGGAAACGTATGCATCAAACGAGAAAGTTTTCCTGGTGCGACTAGGCCAACAGTTTATAATATTCTAATCCACACGTGTGTCTATGGAGAAGGAAAAAAAGGAAAAAAAAGTTGTATTGGAAGGTTTTTGAAGTTGAGTAAGAGGTTGTTATCAACGTGATTTCCACCGCCAGGACGACTTTTACTACACACACACACACATCCATGAGTGTATAGGTCCACGTTCAGCTTCCTCTCATCATCATCGTTTTGAGTGATAGACAGGCACCTCGCTGTGACCGTGATTAAACGCAAAGGGTTCTTATCGTCGAGCTAGAGGCAAGCTTGTTAAGATTATAGAGGTGCGCAGGCTGGTGCGTGTTCTCGGGACTAGGCCGAACAAATTGCCTATATGCTCCATTTCGTTAATCTTGATCACTGATCACGCTTTGCAAGTCTAATGCTATTTGCTAAAGGCTTGTTGTGGGATTTTTCCGGTTTTTTCCCAGGCTACAGGGCAAGATGAACGAAACGAAAGAACAGAATATTAACGTTGAAGAGTGAACTATTAATTAATAAATACTCTTTTTTACGTCACAAAGCATGTTAGTTTTCATTACATAATAATTAGGAATAATAAATTAATAACTACTTAATAAACTACTTATACATTAAACTACCGTATAGTGAAGATAAAAGAGGCAATGTGATATGAAAGAAAAGCGGAATAATTCTAAATTATATGGGGGAAATCATGACGTCACCAGACACCAGGATTTCCCCGTTGGATAGATTTAAGGTCTAAATTTAAGATTTAAGATTTAAGCCACATTCAATGATTCATATTTGGATTAAAATAGGAAGAGCACGAATTGAGAATTAAGAATGAAGAGACTAAAAGTTGGCGTAATTTTCTAGAAAATTTTCGTTTAGTTGTGGGTCAATTAGAGCATTTTTTTTTTGCCCGGGCGGGGCGGGCTAAAATGGGATATATCGTTGATAAACGTACCGGGGAACGCGAACTATGCGTATCCGTAGCACGTTTGTTCAGAGGAAAACCATTTAGGTTAAGCTAAAACGTGCGGAATGTGGTTCCTTTATGTGAGAAGTGCTGGTCTTGTCCTTGTCTTGTCTTGGCGAAACCGAAACACACGACCCATTGTTCCGAGTTCGGGTTCCCACGATACCACTGTCGTCATATCCCAAAACTGGGGCATTAACGATAACCCATCACTGACAACATCACAAAAACCCTATGATTCTCCTTGCACACAGTCACACACGTATAATCCGCCTTTTAAATGCCATTTCCCTGATGCACCCTTTACCACTCTTGCAACTATTTCGAAAGTTATTTCAACAAGTTTGAATTTCCCACGCTTACCTCATTTAAACGGAACACTATAGTGTTACATATACTATAGTGTTACTAATACTATAGTACTAAAAACTACCACACTTACAGGTAAGGTCAACGTGATTTCAATGTAATTTGACAGTTATCGTAAGATGACTCCTTCGATAATTACACACAACAATCAAATTGAACATTAATAATATAAACACTAACTTTACAATGAACGTTAACGTGATGTAACTCTACAGTAATTTTAATGTAATTTTACCGTAAATCTAAGATGACTAGTCAGATAATTCACATAATATTGTAGTTATAAAAAGTGTTAATCTTTGCGCTAATTCCAACATTGTAATACACAATATTTTTGGAATAATTTCAACAAGTTCTCACTGATCATCACCTTACTTCACTTCAATCCTATTTCGAAGAATTCCATTCATTTTCATTTCCAAACGTCACTAATTTAAGCTTAGTGACAACGGACAAAGTGGACAGTGTAAAAAGGGATTCTATCCTCTTTTCCCAATGATGTTTTCTACAACGATAACAGCCCATAAAGACACAAAAGGACTAAAACAATTTAACTGCGTGAGAGGCGACACATTAGACAATGTGTCGCCCGATTAACCCTATAAAAACAGCCTCTCGTTTTCCACCTTTGGTTCTTTTGGTGTCCTTTTTTCGAACGTTCTCTCCCTCTGTCGATGGGAAACGATGATAAGCGAGAGCGCTCCATTTGTCATCTCTAGTCACGATCCCTTTTACCGAAACACGGCGTTTTTTTCATTAACCGTCTTTTTACACATACACAGTTTCGCATTACTCTGGTGATATCTCGAGCTGTTCTCAAAGCTCAAGAATTCCATTTCATCGGGCTCCATTTCACCACTTCTTGATCCTTTTTTAACCCTACAATTAGCTCTCCCATTACCCGAGCAAAGTAGGGGCAAGGTGGTAAAAGGTTTTTCGTGGTTTCCGCGCAGTAACTCTTTTTTTTCCCGCCCTAATTGAGACATCCTATAATGACATCGTTTCTCGGCCCCCTTTCCCGAAAAAGCTCCAAACCACGATCTTATTATCTCTATCTCTTCACAAGACCCCCCTCTTCCTCTCAAGAAACTAAACTAAAATAAAGTTTTAGAAAACAAATAAAAGAAAATCCGAAAGCGTCAAATTCCGTATGCACGATCTTTTATGTACTCTTGGGAGTAGTTAAGAGACGTTCAAGATTGCGAAAAGGAAGCTCTAAGGCTCTAATAATCGCTCGTGAGCATTCAAAAGCGACGAGAAAATGTTCATACGGAAACGGCGGAATGTGGGTTGTCACCCGGGTAAAGCGAACGTTTCACGGCAAGTCAAACCGAGCAAATGGTATTCAGTTCACAGGCCGTGGGAAGAGAAAAGGGAACTATTGGATGTCCTGGCGGCTTCTCCACTTCTCCACCCCGCACGACAAGGGAAAAACATGTCATCCCATTATTTTTCATCATTTCCATGGTTTCCATCGCGCGGACTTGTTGCAACGCGGCAAAAGGGACATGAGCTCGATATAATAATCATCAGTGGACACAAAAAAGGATCCATTGGACAATTTTGTCGCCACCACGACTCATATCATGACCATCATATAATCTCTTATTTTCTCTTTTTTTAATATCCTTTTTATTCTATTTCCTTTTTTTGTCCAGAGATGGATAAGTGTCTGTAGGCTCTCTGTCACATACCAAACTGGACTAAATGGCGGCGTCGGTTCTCTTTCACAAGATTTTATTTTCTATTTTTTGTTTAATACATTTATCGAAATTATTTTAAATAGCTTTTCTTAAAATAGACGTGGGAGGAGTTTTTATGTAGGTGAAAATACTTGTTTACTAAATTTTTCCTATTTTTTTAAGTTTCTTAGAATTATTTAAAAAATAAGTAATTTCAAGGAAATATTTTTTTTAAAAGGGGATATCTTTTAGCTATCTTGGATAAAAAATCTGGGTCTACAGATCAGTTCGTGGGAAAGTAAAGGAGCACCATCACCCATCTCATCTAACTGGTATATACGTTTTACGACCGTGTGTTTTTTGGGACAGTTTTTTAAGCCCATTATGATTATATTATATGTACCATGCTCCCTGTTTTTTTATTATTATTTTTTTTTGGGGGGGGTCGTATAAGCGCAAAACCTAAAAACGTCCTGAAACTGGGCAAAAGTCTCATTAAACTCGTTATCATCCTCATCATTCCGAGTTAGATCCACCTGGTTTTTGTGATAGGGTGCTCAGGTTAAAATAGAAGAGGAGAAAAAAGAAGCCAGCAAAAGTAGGCGAAAGGAAAAAGTGAACCAACAAGAGTGTTGTCTTTATAGACAGACTCCCAAAGTGTCTGTCATTATAAGCCAACGCAATTATGAGGACTTGCAAAGAGAAGGACAAGTTTTCCCACGTCCCCTAACAAAATAGAACTTGGGAGGGCCTTCACTTACTCCCAACAACTCCATTGACGCTCATTATCGCGCAAAAGAGTTCGGGCAAAAACACTAAATTACCTAAAGTTTTCAGGAACAGCTTGACCAAACGCAATGTCGTTGCTGTTAAGCCATCCCTGGACCGTTAAAAGCCATCACCCCCCTTAAAAATCCAAAGTACTCTATCTTAGATGTCTTGTACAAATCCAATTACATTCTACATTGTGCACTGTAACAATAATGTGATAAAATTATAATTAATTAGTTTTCTTAAATTACGTCCTAATAGATAGATGTTAATTTTTTTTTATTAAATCATTTGATGAAATCGAACTGAATTTATTTAGTGAAAGTACTTGAAATGGACGCTTTACAAATAAAATGTCCAGTGCTGGTTAAATAGTGCTAGCAATGCGGGTAAACAAGAGTTTAAACGAAACGAATAGAAAATAAATTCAATAATTGCATTGAACATGGATTAAAATCGCGTAAATAATTGAAAGTGAATACATAATAAACATATAATATCTAATAAATACAGAATAAACAGTAGGAATACATTTTGGTCATGGAATGCACTGAATTGAATATGTCTAAACTTAAGGCTAATCACTAAATAAACCGGGAAAGCGACGAGAATAACGGATAGCACGCGCTTTATTATTAACGACACGAGGGCACTTTTAACTTTAACCTTCACCAGACAGTTCGCCACGTAACCACACCAAGGAACCTAGCAGGAGGGTCACTCCCCTCGTGAGTCTTTGCGCCCCCCGTCTGGTGGCGCTAAAAGGCCATGCGGGGTTACTCTCCTCCTTATGTTATCCTCTCGAACCACGCGGTCTCTTATCGTTTGTTCTTGGCCGTGTATAAGGCGTCACTTCATTACGCGCAAATAAACCTCCGATTTGAGCAGGCAGCATCGTTATTTTCCCTTTAAATCTAATTCACTATAATAAGTTTTTACAGCTCTCCTTCGTCCTGTCCTGTAAGCAATCCAATGATGTCGCGTCATCAATTTGTCTATCACCTCTGTTTTACACTAACTTTCCAACCCAAACGCAACATCAACATCACCTTCTTTTGTCCACTCGCTTTCCCAATAAATCAGCGACTTGGGGCGAATTTCCTAACTCAACAAGCTAACCAAAAAAAACAAAAAAAAAACATTGCACACAGCCCTCAATAAATTTATATGTTAATTCCCTTTTAAAGCATAGAAAAAAAAAGGTCCTTGCATCTGGCTGAAAAAGCCTTGCACTAGCAAACCCATACGAAATTTCCTGGCCCGAGCGACCAAAATCCAAAAGAAAAGAAAAAAAAGGTCTTTAGAAGCTTCTTCACATTTGCATAAGTTACTACACTCGCCTTATGCGGTGTTGGTGGTCGTTTAGTTACGACTTACAACTTGGGGGTTAATCGGGGCATTCATCGACAAGGCTTGGGTGCTCTTCTGGGTTTACTTAAGTGCAAATATTTATTCCCTTCGCCTGGAAGCTTTCCTAAGCCCCCAAAAAACATCGGTGCCAAAAAAAAAAAAAAATCCCCAAGGTGGGCGACTTTTTCGTATAAGATATATATAAGATGTCGACATAAGATGCCCGAACAACGAAAGCGAAGAAGATTGAAACTGGCCGAACGAAAAAAAGAAGTGGAAATAGCAGTTCAAAAAGTCTCAAGTTTTATGCAAAGTTGAGTGGCGTAACACGGTTGGGGAGGCGTCGTTTCTGTATCTCATTTGTGATGGGTTCTTTTGCTCCCTCTTATACACAACTTTGTACACAAAGTGGATTTTTTTTACAAACTAACTTGGGTGCGATACTTGATGAAAATTCAGACTTCCCCCGACCGTTTTCTTTCTAATGTAGATTGCCTTATTTCGTGAGTCCGGGCTGCTGCGCGGCCAAGGTTAATCCATTCTTTTATTAGTTTTTTCTCGCTTGCAGCATCGTTGTAGGTCTTGCTCTTCTCTCGTGTTCGGGGCCGTATTAGCAAGTCATTTCAACAGGCTTTTTCTTTTCTTTGAACAGGGGGTTCCTTTGGCTTGCCTTTTGGGTAGATTACAACTTCGGGATTTCATTATTGCCATGGTATACTGAAACCCCTTATGGCTACAGCATGGTAAATTTTGATTCGAACATTCTCATTCTCTGTTCACTATAATGAAATTGTATTGCATTTTCATTTTTAGTATCGGTTTCACCAGTTTTTTCCAAAGTGTTCAAGTTATGAAAATGTCAAGTAAATGATTGACCAAAATCTTAAGCAGCAGGTAAAGTAGTACGTTTAGAAAAATAATTTTTCAATTATCTCTTTGCGTTTCACTTAATTTCTTGTTTAAAGTTCATGAAATAGCAGTCAGAACAACACGTTCTCCGGATTTAGTTACATACGTACGTAATGTATCCCTGAGTCAAACATGACACTATAGTGTGTCACTGGCCAACAATGAATTTTTCGTTTTTCAGCTAGTGGAGTGAAAGAAAGTGTAAGTTTTAACGACTCTCATCAACGAAAATGGATGAGAATCGTTAACCTAATCTAACCTATAACCTAACCTAAGCTAACCTAACCTAATCAAACTTAATCTAACCTAACCTAACTGAACTAACCTAACCTAACCTAAACTAATGCATTTCCAATCCAACTACCAATTTTGAACTCGAGTGACACTCGTTTGTCACTCGTTTTTCGATAAAGTTTTGAAACCATAATACACACTCGTGTCATTTTTATCTCGGATTTCCGAAACTGGAGAACCTGTTGAGTGAGAAATGGTGCGACAGCAGTGCCATCTCTTGGCAAAAAATGTTCAAGTACTTGCAGTACACCATAAGTGTTGTTTGTGTGCTTTAGAGTTTTCAGAATCTTCAGAATCTTCAGAAAGTTCAGAAACAAGCTTCTCGAAAAGCATTCAAAAATCGAACACGTGTAGGGGTCTGTAGAAATATAATAAAATTAAATAGAATGAATCCGCGGCAAATTTAACTCTTGGGCTTGGGTTGATCGATGGCGGGGCAAAAATGGAAACGTATAAGCATATATGGCTAAAGGTGGAGAGGTGAGCTTTTACCTCATTTAAAACTGAGCACCCTTCATTAAGCTTCAGCAGACTTCCAACCATTTTTTAAAAAATATTATAATGCGAGCTTGAAAGGCTAAAAGGCACGCATGCGCACACATTCACACATGCGAGAAACATAAAATAAAAAAAGAAAGGAAAGCTTTAGTATACTCGAACCGTAAGGAACTCGAACCGAAATCAATAATATCGAAGAAGTTGGAAGTTATACTCGACGGACGCCAGTTTATTGTCGGGACTGGCCCCGCCCCCTTCATAAAAACTGTCGTGAAAAATTGGCGTCTGGTTATATTCCTCCCCAAACAACTTCTAAATCAATTTGCTTGACTCCAAAGTTGAATCCCCTTCCGACTCGTTAAAAAACCATGTGAAACGAAAAGAACGGAATTATTCCACAAAATTTAAATTTTTTTAATTGGGTGTATCATTCCAATTCATTTTTTTTCCAAGTAATAATTGTGGGCGCATTATGGTTGGTCTCGATTATGGTTGGAGAGCATCTAAATAAAATTATAAATAAATAAAGAGGATTATCCGCCTTTAAAAAAAAATGAAAAAAGACCCAGGATAAACTATATTTGTTTTTGATCCATCGTCGTAACTCAATGGTGAAGAAAGGCCAGCTCTTGGTTTGATTTAATGAGCTGCACTATGCAAACTTCGGAAATCCAAAACCGAAAAAAAAAGAAAAATTAAGCCAGGTGCTGACACACACAAGACCCAACCAACGTGACTTCCCAGGCATACCAATGAACTAAATAGATAATGATAATAAGACTCCATCATTTTTTTCTAGTACTCTATTTTTTCGATTAAATTATTACACGTTATTTTTTGCTTTATGTAAACGAAAAGTTCGACTGGCGATCTCGCCTTCTCATAAATTCATCTTCTTTATTTTCTGGGATTCTGCTCTTGATTAAACGGAATCTCAAACGCGAATTATGACTCGTAAATTGATTATTTTTTTGCGCTCCCTCTTTTCGTTCGGGTGTTTCACAATTCCTGGTTGACTCAACGCTATATCACGTAGAAATTTACTGGACGTTAATTTAATTATCCTAGCGCTTTTCGAGATTAAGCATTTCAATTTTCCATTGCCACGATCCCAAGTCTTAAATTCCCAAACTCTCGAAATTCTCTTATACGTATCCTCTTCCCACCAGAAAAAATTCCCATATATCAATCTCTAATCAGAAAAATTAGAACTCGAGAAAATACGGAATACAATTAAAATTAAAATATTATCAGGCAGGAAACAAAGGTTCCCACTATTTTCCAAAATTGTCTTGCATCAGCTTTTAAAACGTAAGATAAGATTGTAGAGATCATCTTGGCAACTTTTTCCTTTTTAAAAAAAACAAAAAAACATTTATCCACTATATATTATTTTACCGATAATTAATATAATGATCCTAGTAATTGACCGGTAAATCGTACAAGTAACTTATGGAAGAGAGAGGAATGCCGAAGACGATAATGTGTCGCTAAGCGATACAGTTCTGAAAAAAAAAAAAAAAAAAAAAATGAGATATCCCTAAATATGGAATCGCGAACCAAATTACTAGCGTTTCATTGAAATAAATTCCAGGAACTTACCGCTTAAAAAAGTAAAAGATTTCCGAAACAAAATAAAATTTCAAAAAAGAACGAAAGACCAAAAAAAAGTTCCTTACAACTGTACCCATAAATCTCGCTTTTAAATCGATCGACTGAGCTCCTCTATCTATCTCGATCGCTGGGTCCAAAAAACACAGGTGTCTTTCCTAATCGATTTTCGTTCGCCTGGCGTATACAGACACAAACATGTATTTGGCCATTTAGGGCTCCATTTCAAGAGCTCTTGGGTTCCCATCAACTTATTGATCGCCATTATTCTCAGGAGTCAATAGCAACACCTGTGGTAAATCAGCAAAGCCCATATCACACTCCCTTGCCCAGTTCTGGCGGGAAACCAGGAAAACCAGAAAGATTAAGAACAAGGAGGTCAATTTGCATAATTTCGAACGCATTTAGGCATGGGCGCTCGTTAGAATGTCAGCTTATCAGGTGAGTTTAGTTTTTTCCTTCTTTGGCCCCGTAGAAGGAAGTTCAGAAACCAGAGAAATTAAGAAAATTGGGTGGTCCAGGTCTAACAAGAACAGATTCTCTGCACTGTTCATCACCGCGGGCCAAAATTACTCTCCCCTTGATTTTTTTTTTTAAATAATAGCCTTTATGAAAACCACGTTCAATATCCTCAAGCACAGTTTGGGAATCTGTTCGTTTCCATGACAGCCGGTCGCTAATCATTATTTCGATGGAAAATAAATGAATAAAAATTCCAGGAAAAAAAGTGGAGCTGCTTCACAATATACGAGAATTCCGAGCATATGGTGTGCGACTGTAACTGCGAAATTCCAGGTAAGACAAAATAATAATAAAAAAATCGAAAAATTGATCACGCGAATCACCTGAGGGCATTAATACCTCCGATGTTTTTTATTAATCGATGTAGAGTTTCGGGAACGAAAACAAGCTGATATGCATTTTGGAATAGCGAGTAAAATTCATAAAAAAAATCATTAAATAAAGAAATCCATAAATTATGAATTTGTTTATTTAATTATTGATTTCTAGAAAATTGATGAATTTTCCAGTTTCTGGAACGAAAACAAGATGATATGCGTTTTGGAATCGCGATTAAAAACGACTGACTAAATAAATCCATCAATTAATGATCAGCTTAAGTAATTGTTGGTTTATTTAGTGATTTATTTCTAGGAAAAAAAAACAGAAATGGACAGATGATTTTGTAGATAAATAAAAAAAATCCTTTCTTATTTCCCCGCGGTTAGCGAATATAATCTGGCTGAATTTGGACATGGAGCCACATGTATGCAAATTGGTCTTTCGGATATATGCAACTGCCAGCTCACCTGACAACGTATGACGTCAGGGTACGCCAATATTGCACACACACATATATACACACACAACTTTCTTTTCCATTTACAACTTTATAGCCGGAGCTTATCAAACTCGAGTTCCTTAATTTGCGAAAGCGTTTCATTTCAAGTCTACTACCTAATTGCAAATACAAATTGGTACTGAAATCCGGTTTCCGTCTTGTGTTTGGTTTCAATTCCAAGGGGTTCGTAACTCCGTTGGTAGGTGTACGAGGGTTAAACTTTTTTTTTAACCAAAAGAAATCTTAGGGTTAAACTGTTAAGCTTTACGGTTAAAACTGTTAAACTTGGTATTAAAACTGTTAAACTTAGTGTTAAAAATGTTAAACTTAGGGTTAAAACTGTTAAACTTAGTGTTAAAATGCTAAACTTTTTTAAACTGTTAAGTTAGCGAGCTAAAAACCAAGTTACACGCGTTAAAAAGTTTAACATTTTTTAACAGAGTGGTCAGGGTGTACGAAGTTAAACACGAGTTGCGAACCCCTTGTTCAATTCAGTACTTTGGAAGGCTTTGAAGAGTTGAAACTCGTGAAATAGACAAACTTACGCTAATGCGTGTTGACTTTCGTAGCTCGGGCCACTTGAGCAACCAATTCAAAAAAAGGAATAAAATTTGCCTAAACTTACACTAGTTGCGACCTCCAGAGTGTCTGGAAAAAGTCACGAAAGGTCAAGCAGGGACCCCAAAGGGGGGGCTGACGCCTCGTAAGCACTTTTTCCCGGAGCATATTACAGCACTGTTGACAGCTCCGAGTCGCCATTCCCGGCAGGAACCATACGCACTAGTCAAATCGAACGTTTTTTGCTCTTTAAATACAAAGACAAAATTCATAAATACTAACAATACATTACTAATATAATGATGTCATAATATAATACTACTAATAATAATAGTAATAATAATAATAATATAAATTCCACAATAATGAAAATTGGTGAGAGGAAATAATAAAAAAAATATTATATTATAAATAAATAAGTAACTACAATAATGAAATAAAATAAGCCTTCAAATTCACAGAAAATAGTTTTTTAAACATGTAATTCCCAAATAAAGGTGGCACGAATCTTTAAGAAAGAACGACCGAGAGCATATAGCATCGCTTGGAAAAAGCTCTCTGGAGTGCGAGTTCGACAAGGACGCACTCGCTTAATGTATACGTTATGTACTTAGCATACCCCCCAAAACCGACTCAAATGTCACGACAGTGTATGACCAAAAACCTGGCCAAGTCCTTTTTGAAAACCAATTTGGATGCTGGTGATGTGTTCTGCACGACTGAGAACTCGCCAAAGGTCAGTATATGGAAGAAGTAACAAAAAAAAGCACCCAATTTCCATAATTTTTTCTCACTTGTCAACTTCCTAGGCCCTTTTTTCTTTACCTTCCACTTATTCCATCGCTTTCGAGTCCCAAAGAATCCCTAAAAAAGGTGTGTATACCCCCGTACCTTTATACTAGAACGGCGCGGAGCCATTGAGCAATTGCTCACGCTAAATTAGCGCCAAACCTGGCTCGCCGTTTAAGGTGCCCATTCTCGAATGCGCCCAAAAAGTACAAATCTATTTTTAAAAAAAAGACAGTTTGGGAAACTTACCATAAACGCCTTTCACCTGTGTGTATGCATGCATGTTAAGTTGTGCATAACTAGAAAAACAGGCTCCCAAGCAGGAAAACAACGGCAATTTCATGGCTTTCGATTACACAACCTTTTGCCTTATTTCAACTTGTTCCCCTGCTTCCTTTTTGACTATTTGCTCCTCTTTTGCGTTCCTTTTTGACTATTTGCTCCTCTTTTGCAAGCACTGTGCACAGGAACCGGAGGATGCGTCCATGGAAAAGCAAGGCAACTTGACACAAGTTGAGACTGTCAATTATTAGAATGTGTAATGGGTAAAATATACACAGACCACCGGAGCTTACATCTTTTGGAAGCCCCACCTACATAAATTAGCGATCTATTAGCCAGCAAAGTACTGTTTGGAAAACTGGAAAACCCTGAAATATTATTCCTGTCATTTTAAATATCTACTGGCTAATATTTATACCGGTTCTAAAATCGAACGTTTAAACTTTCCAAACTCTTTTCAAATCTTAACTGCCTCTAAATAAAGGTAATTTGAGTTGTAAGCAAATGCATCCTGATTAGGAAAATCAACGTTTATACACGGCTGCTTTCTGTGAATTTATGGAGACGAAAAGAAAGGGTTTCGGAGAAGTCACATGGACAACAATTGCGTTTTTTTTTTGTTTTTGTTTTCGTAACTCTTTTATTTGCAGCTGCCGGGTTAATGTAGCGCCCGAAATCGCGACATCTGTCGATTCGAAAATAAGGGTGACATCCTTCGGGCCACCAGCAGGAAAATTGTATAGCTGTTCAATTAAAAAGCGGTACCACGCTACCACCAGTGATAACTCGCAAATGAGTTGGCATAATCAAAAAGAAAACCTCTGCACTCTAACGCCCATTAATTGTGCGCTGTCAAACAACATTCCAAATCCCACTTTTTACGTATCACCACGCAGGCGCCATATGGGCTTTTTCAAAACTTTTTTTTCTTTCTTTCTGTCTCTCCCGTGCGCTTTTTACCTTGAATCTTCCCAAGTCGAGCATCCATATAATCAGCGTTCAAGTGATAATCATCAAAAGTTTTTTTTTTTGGGGGGTGGGGGGATGCTAACCACAACACCTTTAGACTTTTCACTCACCTTATAAATTCAAATTTAATTAACCAACGACTCCGCCTTTCCTACGTCAATAAGGAGCTTGGAGCGTTAACTATAACACTGCAACATCCAATTAAACCCGCAAACTTAATCGAAAACTTTGAAATTCCCTAATGTGCTTCGATAAATAAGCTACTGAGAAAGTGCTTCTTGAAAGCAAGCATGAAAGGAACCGTGAATAGACAAGAACCGGATATTATCGGTACTTTGGTGGGGGGGGGATATTAATAAATTGTTGTTGTTTGGGTAACAAACTGTTCCTTTCTGGACCAACGTCAAACTAAGTACTGAAATCTGGCAAATCTGACCTTGGAGTTGAACTATTTCATGAATTAACTGCCACCAAAATCACATATCGAGATTGGTATGGATGCTGTAGTCTAAATCATTACAAGATCGCTTCACTTTGTTTCAAATCTGTCGAAATAGCCGTTCACGAGGTATGGGCGCGTAAACTTTGGATCGTGACGTCACAGAGGTGCTACGCCGTGGCTTACGGACGCTTTTGCTACATGGTTAACTGTGCACTTCCTCGCTTAAAAGAGTAAACAAAGCTGCCGGGGACCGTGGAGTCAGCCCCATCTGAGACGTCTGAATGTCACGTGACTCTTTGTTGAAATTCTCTTTCTTTAACAGCTTCATTACCACTTCGTCCATGATACACAAGCCAACTATTTCGAGAAACTCGACGTAGCACTCTATTTTCTGCCTCTTGTGGCAAACAGTTTGTTATTGCTCCATCAAAGAGCAACACTATTGCCTGCTATTGCACGCTATTGTCTGCTATTGCTCCAGACTTAAAAAACGAACGCTTTGGGAAGCTCGGCTTCATTTCACTGTTGGCGGTCCCCCGAAATGCTGGAATGCAAAGTCCGACAGTCGTTTTTCCCCGAATCCTAGCGACTTTTCCTCGAGCCCTGGCAACAGAACCCTAACGCCAAAGTTGGAGCAAAGAGCACAAGAGGACGAACAGCCAAAGTTTGTAGGAGACGGTTTGGAAGGCTTTTTAGTGGCTGCATTATGGAAAAGGAGACCTTTAACCGGAAGTCCTAAAAGTTACGAGCAGAGAAAATGCGAAATGACACCTGTCTTCTCCTGGCGAAGAAATTCCTTATATGCGGAGCCCCAAACGTGAGAAGGGACGGGCCCACACATCTCCAAGACGCCGTCATAAAGCACCTTGGCTGGCCTTTTGCAGGAGCCATAAAAAAGCCCTGTAAAAACGTATACAAACTATGTGAGCATAACAGGGATAAACTCCTTCAAGAAACAGTCCTTTTCTTCTTGCTCTTTCTCTTCTGTTCTCTGCGTGTGGGGGCTCGCAAATTACACACGTGTGAATGGCTTCAGGGGCTTTCTTTAAACTATAAGTCTTTTTTTATTGAAAAAGCCACAAAATAATTCAAAGTCTTTTTGTCTTATTCTGTCTTTTAAGTCATTCATAATTGCTACCTTCAGTTTCGGAAGACTTTTTTTTTATTATTCCCCGCATTTCAAAGCGAATAAAAAGACTCGTTCTAAAACTGTAAACTTCACAACACTGTTTATACAGCGATATAATTTTATATTACGGGCATTACAATATCCTTTGTATTTGTAGCGTTTTAAATATAAATAATCTTGGAAGACTTGCAAACACGTCGCTTTCACTCACTTCACGCTTATCGAAAGCGCCGATCCCGAACGTTGAGATGCGCGCGAATCTTTCCGAGCGCGAATTTAAATTCCCATCCAAAAATATCAAACAAGATAAGTTTCAAAATCCCAAGGAAATACGTTAATTATTGGGATTTATTTATTTCTAATTATTTGGGAATTATTGGGGTACTTCATTAATTTCGATGGTTAAGTTAAATTAGAAATCACAGTTGCATTTGCCCAGAATCGAACAGAAAGGTTTGGATAGGCCCAATCATAAAAGAATAAATGTAACTTAAGGAAATAAAATATAACTGGACTGTTTTAAAAAATACTAAAAAATTATAATAAAAGGGGCTGGGCCTTTTTTCCCGCGTTTTGCCATAAGGATGCGTAAATTGTGGCCCCCTAGTGTGGCCCCTGACAAGAAGCGCTTAGTAGACACTTGAACACGGGCCATAAATCCCACGTGCGATGCCGTAGAAAATTCTCGGTTCCTTTTTAGCTTCTTTTTACCTCCTACTGCCCTCTTGGCATTTGGGCCCCCCCAAACCAAAAACAAGAGGGATTTTCTATTTACAGCTTATCCCTAAACACGAAACAGGATCCCGGAGAAACAACACATGTGAATGTGTGTAAGTGTACGTTATAGCTTTGACTGCTTGGGCAAACACATATAAAATGACTAGAATCTGAATAACTAAACTTGCCCATTAGTAAAAAATCAAAGGTAAAAAAAATTTTAAAAAATGGTTCAAGCGAAACTTGCTTCTTTGACAGCAAAATAATATGCCCTGTTTGAAGATGAGCAATGGAAGGTGCTTAAAGGCGGGGAGCAGTTATTGAGCCATGAGATACCAATTTTTTTTTTTTTTTTTTTTTTTTTACTTTTTTTAGTTTTATAATTCGATAGGGAAAGACTAATACACTAACGCATTTTTCTTATCTTAAGTTTTTTTTTATTTTTTTGAATAAACTAATGGTTGAATTGACGATCTGACAATGAAAAAATGAGCATTTCCCCCACCTGCTCCAAGCTTCTTTTTAATTTTTGAAAGTGTTCGCAAGTACAAGACGAAAAAAGAGAATTTCAAGGTCAACAGTTCACAAAGCAGACGAAAAAGTAGAAGAAAAAGAAAAAGGGGGCTTCGGACTCGCTCAGTTCCACTGCACCTTGCCCATTGTTCGCTAATTGGACATTCGTTACGCGGACGTAGGTCCGTGCGGTACTGGAACTATGCCGCCAGGCAATAAATTTTAAAGCATATAGCTGCATAATAAGTACTAACAGTCAATATTTCTAAATTATAAATAGTTATTCAACCTTTTTAAAAATTTAAAAAAGATAAGAAATTTCTGCGACAAATTCTTAATCAACGATAGTTACCAACACTCCATTTTCGAAATTTCAAAATTCTTCAAAATTTGTTCAGAATTTTTATAGAATTTTTCAGAATTTTTCGAAATTTTTCAAAATTTCGAGATTTTCAAAATTTCAAAATTTTTATGTACTTTTTTAGGATTTTCGGAAATTTTGGACATTTTTTCAGAATTTTTCGAAATTTTCCAAAATTTCGACATTTTCAAAATTTCCAGATTTTCACAATTTCAAATTTTTAGATACTTTCTTAGGATTTCTGGAAATTTCGGAAATTTTTTCAGAATTTTTCGAAATTTTTCAAAATTTCCAGATTTTCAAAATTTCAAAATTTTTAGTTACCTTCAAATTCTGTTTTTACGCTACACTATTACAATTTTGTCCTAATTTAAGTGTATTTGCTGAGACACTTTTTGGTTTCCCTGACAACCCTCCTTCCCTTAGATAATTTTTCGAAATTTTCCAAAATTTCGACATTTTCAAAATTTCGAGATTTTCACAATTTCAAATTTTTAGATACTTTCTTAGGATTTCTGGAAATTTCGGAAATTTTTTCAGAATTTTTCGAAATTTTTCAAAATTTCCAGATTTTCAAAATTTCAAAATTTTTATGTACCTTCAAATTCTGTTTTTACGCTACACTATTACAATTTTGTCCTAATTTAAGTGTATTTGCTGAGACACTTTTTGGTTTCCCTGACAACCCTCCTTCCCTTAGATAACTGAAGCAAAATGCAGCGTATCGACAGCAAGGGAAAATGCTGCGACAGAACCTTTTTAATTGGCCCCAAAGCCCTTGTTCCTCGTTGTGTCTACCTGTAAACGTGCTGCGGCAGCACGTCCAGTATACACCTACACGCATAAATTTTATTATTTTTTATTTCTAAGCCAAAAAGGAATAGAATCGCTTGCCAAGACCTGGGGATGACCTCACGCTCCTTAACGCAAAAACGGTTCAGGCAAAAAAAAACAAAAACGGCCAGGCTCTTCGAACGTTTTTTTGCTTCGGCTATTCTCAAACCCTCGTGAAACTACTTAAGCCATTGATTTCCCGTAATGAATGGAGCTCTCGATCGCATCGCCCTTAGCCACGTGTCGATACCTCTGATCCTTTAGTTCTCGTTAGGAACCTTAATACTCCTTATCGGAACTTTCTATTCCTTTCTGTGTTTTGTCCTCGCACCCCCCGTATGGTGGCGCGCAGAATGCCATACGGGGAGTGACCCTCCTGCTAGGTTCCTTGGTGTGGTTACTGGTGAAGTTTAGGGCGTAAAATGTCATCGTGTCGTTAACAATAAAGCGCGTTTTATCCGTTATTCTCGTCGTTTTCCCGTTTAATTTAGTGATTAGCCTTAAGTTTAGACACTCCTCGAATCGAAAACTCTTCGATCGACTGGAAAATCTATTTCAAGAGCACGTGTGAGCGACTTGCAGAGCAAGAAGAGTCGGCGCTTTGGATCCCCCTTCGAGAAACAGTTTTGTCATCTCTCTTCTTTAGGTTTACTAAAAGGAAATAAAAAGGCACCAGATCCGGATCGCGACTTGAACCTCTTTGTGTCTTTGCATATCAAATAAACATCAATAAATGTTATACCTGATCCTCTCTGTAACGGACGTCTAACCGCCAGTATACAAAAGATTTTGTTTCGTTTTTATTTATATTTGGGGGGGGGGGAGAGTTTGTCAATACACATTTCGTGCAAAAATTAAAGGCAATAAGTGCGAACAAGGATCCGGTTATGCATTTCTGGGTTATGGGTTTGTTTTCAAACTTGAATTTTATTTGATTTTTTATGCCTGGAAAGTTGTGTACAGTCTGTAAGGAAGGCGAGAATTTGGCTTCAAAACCGCAATTTATCGTTCTCTTAAAGGAATGTTAAAATAAAAGATGGGTGAGTTACGGGCCGCCAAATGATGACGCCAATCAAGTAACGAGTTGTTGGAAACTCTTGTATCAAAGTTAAAAATTGTGCGCACGCTACACACAAGAGCACAAAAGGCTTCTGACCTCAAGGGACTGGTGTTTTGTTTTCAAGTTTCCTTGAAATCTTTTTAAGAAGGCTATTTGAATGCAAGTCCACATCTATGTTCTAGAGCTCTTTGGAAATAAATGACTTGGCTTTTTCCCCTGGCTCCATAATAGCCCCAGCCACAGTTGGTATAAGTTGCTTGTTATGGTCTGCCCTTCAATATAATAATGCTCCATTGCCGAAGCCACAATTCATGGACTCGGTCAAGTATTTACCGGTCTTTACCGACCAAATAAATTAGTTTTTTCTTTACCTTTACTTTTATTTTATTATTACTCAAACTGACCTTGCTCTTTCTTTTTTCGCCAAATCGAACCTTTCTTATGCGTTCACTTATTTATTTGCCAACCCACAACTCAAGACATCGATCGTTGGAACTCGTAATTTTAGATCGCAAATATTATAAGGTACTTGATCAATTTGATCAATTTCTGTCTATTTTTACGAACATTTATTACCTTTCACCTTAACTAGATAACAATACAGATGACTATCGATAGTAAAAAGATGACATTGCGATCACCGATTACAAATAATTGTTATTATTGCTTTAAGAAAAGGTTAGTTATTTAATTGTGGCGTGGCGTTCGTTCATTTTATGGTAAAAAAAAGTCTCGTATACATACATTCTCGTATATATAATGTAAACTTGTATTACGAATATAAATACTATTATTATTAAGTATTCAATATTAATTGTAATAAATCGATACTAATAAAAAAGCTACACAGGTCTTCGATACATATCGTCAATGAAAAAACATCACAATTGGAAGTTTGAGAGATATATCAAAGATTTTATTCACTACTATTGTAATACTAAACAAAGGAATTATAGTAATAGCAATAAATCTTTCCTGGGTAAAAGGAAATGGCGATTTTCCTTTCATTTTGCGTCCCCCAACCCATCAATAATCTTCTTTGATTCTATAAACAGGGTCATTGCATCACGGGGAAAATTTCAAGGTAATAAACTCATAATCGACGTAAGAAAATAAAGAAAAAAAGGCCACCCAGACTTGTATTTTTTAAGGGTTCTCAATGTAGTGCATCTGAGTTGAGCCAGCTTGAGCAAATGCAAGCAAATGTCGCTTTCTGTCAGAGGATCCCTGCAGAAGAGAGCTTAATGATTGCAAATGATCTTTCCTCCCTGGTGTGTCCGACTTTGTGTTATGTTTAGGAGTTTGAAAGAAAAGCCTTTTTTTGTTAGGACCCAAATTTTGTCCAGGATTCTTTTGCTATGACACACTTTAGCAGAGCGCGAGTTATGGAATTGGCCTGCCATGCGAGATCATAAGCCCAGCGCTATGCATTTATCAGCTCTACAGAATGAAAAAAAAAAAGACTAGTTAACCAAAGGAACTCGAAGTGATTCACAGCTAGCCCACGAAGAGTCAGAGATAGAGAGGCCCGAGTGAAAAAGAGAAAAAAGAAAGGGAGAGGGGAACTTAACTAATTCCAATTCAAAAACCGCCGCTGCTGAGCACTGAGCTTTTTTTTCTTCTTGGTTAAATAGGCGGAACGAAAAGAGCTAACGAGACTCTATGAACCTCGTAAATTAGACACGATTAAGGTTAAATGACGATTGCGCACGATCCACTACGATGAATGCGATTCTGTACAGACTCCAAACAAAAAGCCAAGTTGATCTTGGACCCTACTTTTTTGCTTCAAGCTAACTGCTCCTATATACTCAACCTCGCTCTCTTATATTTTTCGCAATTTCTTTCAAGATATCCAATTCACCTTCTAATGTATAAAGGCTTATTCTCTGCAAGCACCGCCCCATGAGGGAGCAATTGTAAACTTTTGCTGATAAACGTTCGTTTTGACTCAAAACTTTCCAAGTCGACTTCGATAAACTTCCAAAGCTTATAGGCTAAAACGAACGCTCGTAAGCGAAAGTCAAGGAAGTCTGGTAAGTCTAAGTATTGTATAAGTCGACGGTGCAAAACGAACGCGGCTTAACTCAGGTATTAACTCAGGATTAACCCAGAGTTAATGGCAGAGGAGTTAAAGAGTTCTAACAAGCTCATGAATTGGAAAGCTCCATCAACTGTTATTGCTCATTACCATGAACGGAGTTGTTTCTAGACGGCTCAGTTAAATGGGATTAACTCTGGTAGATGGAGTTAATTGACTAACTCGCCCCGCCTACCGAGGTATTGCGCTTGAGAGTTTAGAGAAACGAGCTTGGTGAACGACGGGAAAAATTAAGCCTGGGAAAGTTTACTTTGCCTCGCATAGTACCTAATAACAATAATAGTAAAGACTTTCGACAACACAAGAAGAAAAAAAAGGAAAAAAGGATGGTGTGCACATAATAGCCAGCGTAATAGTCGCACTCCATTATATAGTAGGCCAGGCAACGAGCCGCGATTTTCTGCACGCGAGACACAGTTTGGAACGAACTGGAACAAAACTATGTTAAGAAAACCCCTCTACTCTCTCGCTCTCTCTCTCTATGTTCTGCTGTACTTCGTTTCAAGTTTTTCTTACCCTTCTCAAACCTGTTGTTGGATATGGAAGTCGCAGGCGTGGGAACCGAGGTGCTCTACTTGCTGGTTAGAGAGCATGTCGGACAGCGTGATGCATGTAGCGATTACCTGTAAAAAAAAAAAAAAAAAAAAAAAAAAAAAAAAAAAAAAAAAAAAAAAAAAAAAAAAAAAAAAAAAAAAAAAAAAAAAAAAAAAAAAAAAAAAAAAAAAAAAAAAAAAAAAAAAAAAAAAAAAAAAAAAAAAAAAAAAAAAAAAAAAAAAAAAAAAAAAAAAAAAAAAAAAAAAAAAAAAAAAAAAAAAAAAAAAAAAAAAAAAAAAAAAAAAAAAAAAAAAAAAAAAAAAAAAAAAAAAAAAAAAAAAAAAAAAAAAAAAAAAAAAAAAAAAAAAAAAAAAAAAAAAAAAAAAAAAAAAAAAAAAAAAAAAAAAAAAAAAAAAAAAAAAAAAAAAAAAAAAAAAAAAAAAAAAAAAAAAAAAAAAAAAAAAAAAAAAAAAAAAAAAAAAAAAAAAAAAAAAAAAAAAAAAAAAAAAAAAAAAAAAAAAAAGTTTAAATGAAAAATAAAACAAAAAAGGAAGAATGAAAAAGCAGAAGGTGGTCGCGGTCGTGTCCCGGGTCAAGTAGGTCAAGCTTCTTGGGGAAATGTTTTGGTGTGTTATATCCCAGTACAGCACTTTGAGCGGGCAACTTATTGGAAATCGCCACCCGAAAATTCCAAATGCGCGTGCGCAAAAAAAAAAAAAATGAGCGGATACATAGAACTCATTTGAATAAGGCTGCACCCAGTGCAGGAGCAAAAGTTCGTGGTAAAAAAAAAAAGACCTAGGTTAGCACTTTGAGAATACGGCACCCATCATAAAGAAATGGGGGCCCCCATTTAGCACCCTGAACCTTTGGCTTTTTGGGGTCCTCTTCTCTTGTTTCTTTTTTTTATTTTTATTTTGGTTGTTTAAAAGGTGTATTTTCTTTTTCTTTCTTTCTCTCTCTCTCTCGCCTCTTAAAATGGAACTCTTTCTGCTGCAAAGTGAACGTATGTAGGGTGCCCCCTTGCGCAGCACCCATTGGACTTGCAAATGGACCCCGTAACGTTTACCTTCTTGTATACATCACCGTGTTTTGCCTACCTTATATGCTCGTTTTAAGAAGAAAGGAAAACGTTTTGCCCTTACCGTGCTTATTTAGATTTTTAAATACGTGTGTAACTCATCTTCCGCCTTCTTGCACCAATTCATTACGTCTTGCGTGTCAAAAGCCAAGACTATCGACCCTCCAAGCGGATTAAAATGGTACTATAATCCTTCTGTCAATGTGCAATCCTCAAGAAATTCCTATCAATATATAACATAAACGTGTAATGTCTACAAAACTGATTAAACTGGTATCAATCGATCGACAATGTATAATTGACGTATCGACGTATAATCGATGTACAATACTCGAATATATTCCTTGTCTTGTCTTGTCAAGTACACCACGGAAGCACTACATTGTGCTTATTGCCGCGTGTGACTATATTCCTATCAATTTAAGAATACGAAGGTATACACTGCCTGTAAATATACGAATGTTTACATTGCGGGTCAATAGCCACGACTATCGACCCGCAGGCTGATTGAAATGGTATAAATCGCGTAATATCAATACACTAAATACGCATCATTGTATAATATCAATGTATAATTGATTCCCCTCCACTGCAGAGACGAAATTGATTCATTTGACTATCCCGAAAAGCCGCCAGAAACTCTTATTATAGTAATCATTAAGCATCATGAACCCGGAGCTGGTAAGATCATTTCATTTCTCTCTCTCTCTTCTGAACTCGCAACGATCTCGCCCTTTCCGTTATTACAAATACAAAAAATAAGAAAGTGAAATAATTCCAAAAGAAAGAAAAACGAGAAATCCATTTTGAACCGCGTGCATCTCATTGACAGCTCCCCAATTTCCAGCGGTAATTATTAGTTGAGCAGCGAAAATCCTTCCAACTCCTCACCGGCACGCTTTAATTTGCCCCTACTGCCACAGCAAATGGCACAACAGACAAACGTTTCTAGAAAACCGGGCAGATGAAGAGGGAATAGAACAAAGCCCTCCCATCCCGAAGCTATCTACCAAACAGTTAAGGAAACAAGAAGAGCAAACTCATTTGGTTCGTGACATTATGGCGTTGTGAAGGTTCTCCCCCGTTTTTAATAGACTATGTCTGTCTGTAGTGTTGTATATATGTGTATGTGTATGTGTGTAACGCTCTTCCTTTTTAATTTGTAACAGCCCCGCCTCTTCCAAATAACCACCGCACCAGACTTGTCCCTAGACTTGAACGGTAAGCAAGAACGTCCGATTTCCGTCAGAGATTACAGTTCCAACCCCCCAACAAAACCCTCAAAGAAATAAAAACTAACAAGCAATAAGCCAGGCAAGTCCCACGTGTCTTGACTTGCCCCGCAAAGAAAGTCCATTTTCTTTCTCCCAGAGACAAAAGCCACCATAAGTTCCATAAGTTGATTTGATTACACGGGCAACTCGTAAAGAGCCATAACTTGGTTGCGTCGATGTTATCGCGGACCCCATTCGTTAGGCATGGATGAGAAAAGTGGCTGGTGTTCCGCGTCAGACCCAACACCCAAATTTCAATTTATGAGTCCTCCCTGGGCCCATTCAGCATTCAAAAAACATAAAACGTGTACACATGTTTTTTCTCACTCACTCGCTGAAAAAAAAATACAAAAATTCCCAAACTCATAAAAACATCCAAAAAAGTTCCTAAACCCCCTTAAATAGCTCTTCTCCTTCCTGAATTTTGAAACTGAATTGAATCCATAGTTCCGCTGCTGGCTCTGCTCCTTCCTGCATTGTTTTGAAATGGAATTGAAACTTTCTTAGATCCTTTGGTATAAATAAGGCCCAATAAACCGAGCTGATGGACTCGAACCTAATTAGCTGATGCTAAGACAGGTAAGTTCACCCATGGGAGGGGGCAGGGTTGGTTCGAGTCACATGCTGTGAAGTGATCTAGATCTCTTTTTTTCAAAACATGAGCTACGAGGTGTTGTCCGGAAAAAAAATGATTTTCCATTTTTTAAAAAATAAAAGAAATAAGAAATGCCTGTGTGAATCGTTCTACATAAAACACCCAACGTTTATTACCCCATGAAACCGGGATTTAACGACTTATCGACAAGACGACTCCCGGGGTGGGCCCTAATGGAAGTCCTGAGGTAATAACCCCGGCTCATATCCATATAATAAACATTGTCCGCCTTTCGAGTCTCGAATCATTACAAATCGTTTTGATCTCAATACACTTTGTTCGCTATAAGGGGGGAAAGCAATTCTGTAGCTGTAGCGTTAATTAAAAAAAAAAAAACATATGACATCAAAAGGGAGAGGTCTTGTCTCATTCTTCAAAATCGGATCCCGAAAAAAAAAGATAAAAAAGAAGCTGTTTACTAAGAAGTTTTGGTCCCTGAAAACTTGTATGGTTTGGACTGGGAGAATCATTCTTCAACTTCCAAAACAAGGCAAATGTAAAAGCGTATAATGAGCCAATGATCAGTTGGATGCTGTGTGCATCTTCTGCCCGCCTTTGCACTGTTGTGGCTGCCGGCTGGGATGAGCAGAGCGTCCATCATGAGCCAAGTATCTAAAGATGGCTCCGACGAGAAAGTTGGGTCACTTTTTGGCCGATATGGGTGCTCCTTGCCATACCCGAACAGCAGCATGTGTCTTCCTCTCCGCGTTTTAATAAGAATTGAACAAAAAAGGCCAAGAGAGAAGAGAGAGCTAGGGTGCTCACATAAACCATGCTACTAAGTTAATTCAAAGTCCCAAAAACGCTCTTGTACTGGGGTCGTGATACTGTCTCTCTCGAGTTTCAACAACATACAATTTGTTCTCGAAATGCGTCAAAAGTGGAGGCTGTGAAGCATCCGAGCACAAGAATTTACTTGGCCAAGCCGCATTGGCCACGCAAACCAAACAGAAATTGGGTTCATTTCGCAAGCCAAACTGGCTCCTTGTGTGTGCCCAAGCCAAAAAAAGCCAAGTTTACAACAGTCATTAAAGCACGCGTAAGCCAATCGTTTGCATCTAAACGATTTCAAATGAATTTGTACTTCCCTAAGAAAAACACAAAATGCTCTGTACCTGGTTTATGCGCCAAGAAAAAGTCACTTTATTCACTTGTGACTCGAGAGGAATAACCCAACAAGAGCCAGCACTTGAAACCTGTACCTGCCAAAAGCTTTCAAAAACCATAACAAAGACTCTTAACTGCGTGTATTTTGACCCAAAACTGCTCATTTAAATAACCCATAAATTGCGTTCTTATTTGGCAGAAAAAATTAGCAAGTCAACGTATACCTTCACCCAAACTTTTGCACACTTCCAAAAACGAAAAAACGCAATTAATTACCGACAAAAGGTGGAAAATCTATCCGCTTGGAAGCCCGAGTTGTCAAGGATTTCAACTTATTTGGAATTTGTATTAAAAAGGATTTTCCGGTACTTTACTGCAGACATTAAAAAAAAATGAAATATCTTTCAATTCATCAGTGTGGTATACCTTTATGGTAAGAGCACTTTTAGTTCTTTCAAATTATTCAAATACTACAAATTTATTTATTAATAACCAATTAATGAATTAAACATTACAATTACCTATTTAATAACAAATTTAAAATTGTTTAAATAAATTATGTTCATATTATCCCAATATTACTATTAAATAGATAATGTGTCACTAAGCGATATAGTTCGTCTTAAAAAAAAAAAAAAATAATAATAATAACAATAATAATGCGTCGGACAATCGACGTGGTTCATCTTAAAAATGTAAAATAATAAACATTTAAAATTTTGCACAAACACTACTGAAACCGAATGGTATTTACCAAATATCATTATCAAAACAAGACAAAAATATCTTTGGAATTTTCTGAATTTCTCCAAAACGAGAGGATTTAATGAATGACGGAATGATGGATTTATCAATGGTTTCAATCTTTGCAATTTTTCTCGCCCAAAGTTCAGGTTCTAGGCATCAGACTTGCTAAACCTGCCAGTTTTAATCGCTCTTCCCGGGTTTTACAAGTCCCACAAGTGATCCTACATGAAGCGATACACTCGAAACGCTTGCTCTTTTACGGTTAACGGCCGGGCCTTACTAGGTTTTCAACACTGGTTTGAAAATGTATTACTCTCGGGGCCAAAATAAAAAAGAAATAAAAGAAACGACACACATTAAAAAGACCTACTTTTGGCATGGACGCCATCCTTAGCAAAACGCCAATCAGAAATTCAATACTTTCCCGAAACCTTTTAGGTTCGTTTACTGCAGCTTTTCGCACTTGTTTTTCGCAAATTCAGCCATCCCGGATGCTGCATCTTTGCTTAACTCCATGAATCAATTTTAATTCCCATATCGTTCCATCCCCCGGTAATGCGAAACCCCCAACAGCTCAACGATATTCTTCCCCGGCAGAAATAAAAAAAAAAAAACATAAAAAAAGAATTCATAAAAACCGCGGAATAATTTCTTAACTTGAACGTCTTGAAGTATATAGCGGCCATCAGTGGACTCCACCTTTTCGCCCTAATTAGTCGTTTTTCCCATGACCAACCCAAATTAACGATGCCGCTCGTTAGCCCCCTTCCCTTAAAAAAATAGAAAAAAACGTGGTTGAAAATTGAAAAGAAAACATAATAAATACAAATAAAACGCGGGAGAGTAATAACAAGGAAATATCCAAGCTAATTTGCTATTCCAACTTGGCCACAACGTTGCAGTCGAACACAAAGTTTTTATTTTATTGTTATTTTTACTTTTTAAGTCTGGCAAAGGTCACTTAAAGAAAGTCCCATTGATTTATTACTTGTCGTAGAGTTAAGTTAGTGTTTGGGGGGTAAAGGGGCAGAGCTACTGGAAAAACTGTTCATTTATAACATTTTCCTTTTTGTGTTATGTTAGCTGTTCTGTTTTAAGAAAGAGTAAAGTAAATAAAAATGAAATAGATAAAAATAAATAAAATAAAAACCGGTGGGTCCTTTGTAATTCTGTAAGCACCGTGGTTCTACTCTAAAGCATCCCCTGTTTCATGCACAGCAATTATGGGAAGAGATCTTCTTTATACAAAAGACAAGCCCACCCAGACGGGGCAGCTTTTCAAATTATAACTTTGCTGTGACTCTATTCAGACTGACCTCGTAAATCTTAACCAAGAGAAATGTGTTCTTCTGAAACCCAAAACTAGACTAAAATAAAAACCCGGGTCGTAAATTACTGCGCGCTTGACGCAAATGAAAGCATGAATGTGACCACGAATTTCGTGACCAAATTTAGGCCTGCTTCTTTTCAAATCCTGTCATATATATACGTACTGTACATTCACACATGCTCACAAACTCCCGCAGGTAAAACTTTAGAATTAACATAAATTTCACGCATGTGACCTGGAAAACTAAGCCACTGTGAACTTAGGCCTGAGAATAACTTAAGAACTTATTGGTAACTTTCTACTTATAAGCATATCTTTGGAATTGGGTGCGAAGTTTTTTTTAAAATTTTTATTCTTATTTTTTATTTATTTTTATTCTGATTTTTTATTTATTTTTATTCTTATTTTTTATCCATTTTTTTTATTTATTTATTATTATTATTTAAAATTACAAATTAAACAACAATCGGTGCATCTCGTTAAGAGCTTAATGACCAACTGAAATTCTAGGAATAGCTTTTTGTCCTTTTCGTATTTTTCTGGGTCTACTATAACGTTTTGCTAAGAAGAATAGAAATAGAAAAAAAGGAAAAAAAGAGAGTAAGATAAGAAAAGAGAACAATTGCAATGATGCTGAGATATGGGATCACATGGGTGGAAGAGAAGAAGAGCCATAAATAATTGAGATAAATCCTAGAAACGAGAAGCAGTCGGAGGTCCTGATATGAAACTAAAAATGGACCGTTATTGCTTGGGTCCAAAAGAGGAGCAAAAAGGGTTCATACAAGGTTTGTCGTGCAGCGTTTATGGGCGATGCATATCGTTCCCCTTTTGGGTTAAATAGCGTGAGCTCAGTTTAGGCGCCATTGTTATATATAGGCAGTGCATTAGAGATTAGAACCCCTTTCCATTCCTTAAATCAAACGCCTTTACGTTACTGTTACGTTACATGTCTCCGGAGACGGTTACCAAGTTTTCACATATAGGAATCGATCTATTTTTTGAATCACTACAAACATTCAGCGAAGTCTAAGGTAAAACTTTCAACTCAGTTAAACTTGTGCGACAGCTGTATCGCGTCTATCACCTTGTATCAACGAGTCGGTAACCTATAATACCCTACCCTTGTACTTATATAATTTTAAACAGTGACAACGTACAACCGTACTCATAATACAGCCTGAGGCAATAGGCGTGAACCTACGTCGGTAAAGAAAAAAAAAAAAAAAAAAAAAAAAAAAAAAAAAAAAACTTTAAGAAATTGAAAAGGTCAACAAGCCTCGAGCGCATCAACTCGCCGAGGTCGCGTAGTCAGAAGGGTCAAGTCCCAAGTCGTACAGCAACGAACTTGTTGTTCGCTATGAACTTTGCAGATGGACCAATCACATTGCTTTCCGTTACTTAGACCCCGCCTTGTCATTTGAAGCCTACTTCTACGCTTAGGGAGGGTTTTCAACACATAAACATAACCCTTCTAAACCACAATAACCCTTCTAAAGCGACCATGAATCGCCCGATGTTGCTTAATTAACTCTGAGTTAAGTCCCAAGTTATGGTCAAGTCCCAAGTCGTACAGTAAAGAACTTATTGATCGCTATGAACTTTGCAGATGGACCAATCACATTGCTTTCCGTTGCTTAGACCCCGCCTTGTCATTTGAAGCCTACTTCTACGCTTCGGGAGGGTTTTCAACACATAAACATAACCCTTCTAAACCACAATAACCCTTCTAAAGCGACCATGAATCGCCCGATGTTGCTTAATTAACTCTGAGTTAAGTCCCAAGTTATGGTCAAGTCCCAAGTCGTACAGTAAAGAACTTATTGATCGCTATGAACTTTGCAGATGGACCAATCACATTGCTTTCCGTTACTTAGACCCCGCCTTGTCATTTGAAGCCTACTTCTACGCGTAGGGAGGGTTTTCAACACATAAACATAACCCTTCTAAACCACAATAACCCTTCTAAAACGACCATGAATCGCCCGATGTTGCTTAATTAACTCTTAAGCCTTCTTCCTGAGTTAATACCATCGTCTAGAAATAACAACATAAAGGCCACGGTATACTTCAAGTAGTTGATTTTCGTAGTTTAAGGCTCCCGTATACCTTAGCTCGGTATAGGCGCTTAGCATGGGGAATTTCGGACCACTTTTTTGAGAAAACCAGAGCATT
>JAGJRP010000058.1:0-10101 GCA_022832235.1 Lepidurus couesii
GTCCTCTCCAGGCTTGTATTTCTCTCGATCCCAAGCCCCCGACTGACTTACAACATGTTTTTAGCCCTTTTTTATACCCCTTGGTTCAGGCCTTAGTACGACAATGTCAGAAAAAAGATACAGACACGTGGAACAAAAATATAACAAACCAGTTTCTGGAGAATAAACCCTACAGGTGACGTAGTCACCACAATACTAGCAATAAAGCTTTCACCAGCCTTCAAACAAATTTACTGAACACTGATTAATTATTACTGAAATATTATGATTAACTTTCTTGGAAGAAAATATTTTGGGAAAATTAAGTATAATTATAAATATGATCTTAAGTTTTTACGTCCTAGCTTACATATTTAGCGTTTCTGAAAGTCAATATGGGTAGGTTTAACTACCCTGCATAAGCATAAGTAACATGTGACACATGACAATGGAGTTGAAGTTGGTTCTTGCATATCCCATGAGGTGATGCCAACACAAAGAGCCAATAAAGTGGCATTGGCATGAAAACACCGCATTTATTACCGTTTTACTTCCTTTCTTTGTTTGCTTATGTGTCAATACATGGAATACTGTTCTGGATTGGTTTTTAAGTATGTTTTGGACCCTATATGCTCGGCTAAATTCTATAAAATGCCCAGATGTAGATAATGGAACACTGGTAGTTATAAATGCGGTTTTCGGACTGTCATCGTCGTCTTACGTACACTTAATCCATAAAACATAACACTGACACGCAAGCCAGTGAACGTAAAGGATGGCTTCTAGAATAGGAAGGAGGGACAGTAATGTCAGTGCTCGTTTCAGGAGAAGATGGTGTGGTCGATAGAAACTTTTGCGAGTCATGGCGACGCAAGAAGAGGACGAAAAAGCAGAAAAGGGGAGAGAGTGGTTAAAGAAGCTTGGGCTGATGCGGGGAAGAAAGCTGTGGGGCAACAAAGAGTTTTAAGGAGGAGAAAAGGATTGGAGTTGGATGGAGAAGAGGAAGATTCATCCACCGAAACCGATTCGGATACTGATAGTGAGCCCGAGTATAAATTAAGTAAGTGTAGTCCATCTTTCATGTATTTCCAAATTATTTGTTTTAAGTCCCGCTAGATGTCTCCACGTGCTGTGTAAGGTACATGTCTTCTGCGCAGAAAATTGCATTGCAGTTTTCTTGGTACCCATTAATCCTATTTGCATGAATTTTTTTAAAAAGTACATCTAACTATATCTTCTAGTGAAATAGGGTAGTAAGATTCAATTTTTTTTTTTAAATAAACACAATGTTTTGCTAAAACCTTAGCTAAAATTGTTGCTATGTAGTATTGCTAAAATGTATCTTGACCCAAAGTTATTTCATGTCGTATGGCTCCTGTATTTGCAGTATTTATTGATTTTAATGTAGAGTTACTCTGTCACTAAAGGCATTCCCGGAGGGCGGACCATGTTTGATGAGAATCGAAACCCGTTGAGACGTTTGATATGGATTCTGGTGGCTTTAACTTGCTTTAGTATCACTGTCGTGCAGGTATCTAAATTCCAAGTCCCAGTTTCATAGATTGTTAATTTTCCATGAGTTTGATTTAAGGTTCAAGAAAGAATTGCGTATTATTTATCGACTCCTGTTAGAGTGACGGTTAAGATCGAGTTGGCGGACAAATTAGAATTCCCAGTGGTCACTATATGCCCTAGACAACCTTTCAAGTACCTACATTGCAAAAGAGCGAAATTGGTTCTTATAAACATATATTGGTACGAATCTGCAACCGGTTCGGTTTTTAGTGTCACTCGAATGGAAGAACTACGACCTCTAGCGGCTGAGGCGCTGCAAAAACCGTTAGAAAGCGTTACTTTGCCGTTTGACTTGGTTTCTCTGATGAATCTCACAGAGTTATGGACAGATATTTCCCAATCTGTTCGTGTTATGTATAACGAAGTAAGTGGCATCATCTAGCTGTTAAACTTGGGTAGAAATTAATTAAGTGAAGTGCTTTTTCGGCCGGAATAAGTCTTGCGATGATGCCGGTAGATGGCAGCCGGTGTTCACCATTAAAGGAACGTGTTTCAGTTACTTTACAAGTAACTAACTTGAGCTTTAGCTTTAATTTTAAACCTCGAATTCTAAAAGTCATTGATTTCTTAAATAGACGAGTCAGTATCCGAAACAGGATCGTTCAACGGACTCTACATGATTCTAAATTCGGATCGCTTACTCCCGCCCAAACTTCTTGCAACTCCCAAACCGACAGTTGCCATTTCGAACGTTTCCGTTTCCATCCAACCCAATTCAAGCGATTCGCCGACTCCCAAGCCAGTTCCAAGCAATTCTGATGCGTCAATACCGTTGGGTTGGATTATGTTCTTGCACGAAACCAGAGACGCTCCTACAGTGGAAGTGCAGTTTGGAGATAACGTGAACCCGAAATGGAACTTGGACACTCAGGTTTTGCTAAAGAATGTAAGAAGCATATAAAGAAAAGCTTGTCGAAATGTTAATATTTCTTACTAATTTAATGTACGAGTTCCAGTTCGATGGTGTGAATATTGGACGCAACCCCTGTATTGATGATGGGACTTACACTGTCACGGAATGTCGATCAATTTGCTTATCGCGTGCTTTGATACAACGAAGTCAATGTCGGCTACCATTCATGAACCAACCAGAAGTTGTGCAAGAAGCCGAACTTTGTAATACGTCAGAAAGTTACAGTCGAGCGGCAAGTGCTTTATCCAAGATGATCGAGGGAAACGAATGGGTGAGATCATCTCTAAACTGCTCACACTAAGATTACTGTAAAGTTGGGTTTTATTGCTGTGAATTTGAATCTTACTACTCTATTTCACTAGAAGGTATAGTTTGATGTATTTTTTGAAAAAGATCCATGCAAATAAGGTTAACGGTTACCAAGATAACTGCAATGCAAATTTCCTGCGCAGAATCCATGCGCTTTCATATATGCCTTACAAAGCATGCCGAGTCACCTTGCGGGATTAGAAAGAACTACTTTAGACATACGGGAAGCTTGATAATTCTTAAACTTCTTAGAATTTGCTAGAATTTAGTTTTAGAGTGTAGAAATCGGTGGAAACTTGTTAAGAATGAATGAAATATTTTTTTTTTTTAAAGTTTGATGTCGTTTTAGAGCTACGGGATGTGTGATTGCCAGCGTCAGTGTTATGGCACCTATTATGAAACGAATTTCGAAGCTGTGAGTGGCAAACGAGCCTTATCCAGATTGCGTGTCTTCTTTCAGGTAACTTTAAACCAGTTTTTGTCAAGATGCAAGTAAGAAATGAATGCCCAATCTAGGATAAGAACATTGAGCAAGTGGGAGAAGAACTGGCGTATGATTTAATTGGCCTTTTCTGTGAAATCGGCAAGTGCGAATCCCTAAACCTTAGGGATTCCTAAATATCAGGATACTTTTCTTAAAATTTCCTATATTTAGGAGGTTCGGTGGGACTACTGATCGGCGCTAGCGTGCTAACTATTGTTGAACTAATAGAACTTGGCGGTCACTCGATTCACGTCCTACTTAAACGATCAGCGTATAAGAAGCAACTTAAACACAATGTAGTGAAGCGGTTCCGTGAGACCAAGAATTTAAAGTCAAAGCGACTGAATCCCACATTGTTCAAACGCTAACGAATTTCCAATCCGGCGGATTCACTTGTTTCAGTTTCTCATGCGTGGGTATTGGCCGCTTTGTATACTGGTCCGCTAGAATCACTTCGCCTAAAACATTTTTTTATTAAAAGAAAATAGGACTGGTTCCCGTTTTTCCGTTCTTGCGCAGAAGCAATGCGCGTTCATATACACCTATACAAAAACTGCGCGCCATCTAGCGGTAGCTTGGGTATAACAAGTTTAAGCTATACGGGACAGGGACTAAATTGACACTAGTTTTGATAAGTTAAGCGTATATCCCTACCTCGACATAGGAACGCAGCACTCAATCCAAATGTACCGTAACTTATGATCAAGTGATCACTTAGAGCTAGTAAAACTAGATCCGATTCCGGTGTTCGTTGATTTTCATTACCTAAAAGAATAAAAATACAGAAAATACATAGATTTGGAGCTTTCTTTTAAGGGAGCATTAACTTAATAAACTAATTTAATATATTCAGACATTTTTACCAGCGAAAAAGGTATCTTCGTCTTGCAAATTTTCCTGGCACCATTCGGGATCATCGGAAACTACAATGAACACAGGTTTGGGGTACTTCGATCTGTTACTTCGATCAAGAAAAATGTACTTAATTCAAGAGTGATGGTTGAATAGTGAAGTGATTGATATACAGTTGTATTTACCTGAAATAGGTCTTGGCTGATTGGAAGTACTTGCGGTCTGCTATTTTGGCGGGACCGAATTTCAGGTTGAGGTAAAGTTGGTAATCTGTGCGGCGAACGTGAATACCAACTACCGTTTGGTATTTATCTGTTTTAACCTTATTGATGTAGGAAATAGCTTCTTTGGTTAGTTGGGAGTTTAAGGGCATCTCGGACCATATCTGAGGTCGAATTTGGAACATTTCTTGCAACAAAGCTACACTTATAGCTGACGGAAAACCTAAATAAATTAATAAAAAAATACTAAATTTTACTTATAACTTAAATTTGGATATTTATTATTGTATATAATTAGGATTATTAATTTATTTTTTTATCTTTTATGATGCATTACTATTATTATTAATATTAATGCTATTATTAGTAGTAGTAGTAGTAGTAACATTTTATTTTATTTGAAATTTTACCTGCGATCGAGATTCGATTGGGAAGATTTTCGGGGTACGGCCAATGGAAATCATAGAAAGAATAGGGCTTCAGTGGCGTATTATTTGGCGCGCAGCCGAGACTGGAGTTAGGGTCCCATTGCTTTGTATTTACAGGATATTCTAACAATCGATACAGTCGCTTATACAAGCCGGTATGCACGTACAAGTGCCGGTGGTACTTTTGAGCAAGAGTGAAAGCTGCCCAGTACTCCCACAACTGATTGCCTGTTCTACCCAAGTCTTTCAACAAAATCATGCTTGTAGTTTCATTGTTGCGGTTAAGGTCAAAGCGGTGGCAGTCTGGCTGGGTTTTCATTGTTGACGTCAGGAAAAAGACCGCCATTCCAATCGCAAACACTAAGCAAAGTTTAAACTTAAACTTTCTAGGAGCACATAAAAAGTACACGTTTTGAACCATCTTTTTTAACGTCACTTCCCTCTCGTATCCTAATCTACACTAACGTTCCCAAGGTGAAGAAGCGATCCTAACCTCAGTTGGATTCTTATCGCTTCTTTCAATATTAGCTGATAAGTTAGATAATGCATACATTTGTTCGAAACAAGTCTGATCGATTTTCAAAATAGCAATATATGAATTTAACACTTGTTAATCGTCTCTGTATGTTTCAAATAGTTATGGAAAGACCCGCCAGATGACTCTGCACGATTTGTTTGACATGAACGCGCATGGCTTCTGCGCAGAAAGTTGCATTGCAGTTATCTTGGTAACCATTAACCATACTTGCACGAAATTTTGTGTGTATACAGCTGACTATACCTTCTAGTGAAATAGGGTAGTAAGATTCAAATTCGCAATAACAAAACTCAAAACTTGCAGCTCAGCATTCAGGTTTAATTTCAACACACGCTGGAATCGACTAATTACAAGAAAACTCATGATGGCAATTAAATTGTAATGATCAGCCAAACGCCTTAGATATGCATGTGTGTGTGCGTCACTTTCTCCAGGACGAGATTAAATACGAACTTGGATTGGGGTATTGAAGAAAACGGGGGTAGGCTAGGGTAGGGCACATAACACGTAAGAATCATGCACAAATACGTTATGTACAGATGAAAAAGGGGGATAAAATACTGGCTTACATTCTACCCAACCAAAAACAAAATCAAATAAATAAAAAATAAAAATCCATTTCACTCTCTTGGAATGCTCTCACATTCAAACCAATCTCTCATTGTTTCGCATTCCAATTTTTCAAAACAACCGGATTTATGACTCAAAAAATACCCTTTGCTTTTACTTTTCAAAACATTCCAAGAGGTCAAAACACTTTTTGTCCGCCCTCTAGCGTTGTATACTTCAAACATTCCTTCGCCTCACCAAAACAAAAACGAAAAAAGTCTGTAAAATAAATAACTGCAAAAAGGGACACTCCAAAAAAAGGAAAACTACAAACAGTAATGGTACTGATCTTTGGTCAAAGGACTTTATGTACAGGTCTAAGGTTTTCTCCCAGAAAACTTTCTTAAGAACTCCATCCTCTCCAAAAAGAACCCAACGAAAGATCTTAAAAGAAAGCTTGGCAGATTTCTTTTCTCTTTCTGGCGCGTTTTGCCCAGAAGCAACCATGCATTTCTGGTGCATTTCTTCAGAAATGCGAGTTGTCTCAAATGCCAAGGATGTCTTTGAAAAATGAAAAGACGCTTTTATCATCATTCAAACAAAGCTGAGAGAACAAAAAAAGCTTTGCACTAAACTTGTCTGTTTGAATCATGAAATGCAATGACAAACGGTTTTCAAAACGGGTAGGGCCTTTTTTCTTTACCAAAAAATACACATTTTTTTCTCCTTCTTCTTGATTGGTTCCTTGCCTCTTACTCAACTTCCTTCCTTTAACAGGAACTACTCTTAATCTCCCCCAAATCCGCCAAAATCTTCTTGGCCATCGACAATGAAGGTGAGCTCACTCCGTCATAAGCTCCATCGTATCGCTGCTCGGCCGACTGCACAGTAGTATCAGTGGGTTTCTCTCGGAGCTGAGCTAGGGCGGACAGTAAGCGACTGTTGGCCGCATCGAGCGCTTGGATCGTCTGGACTTGGGCTTCGATCACTTTCTGCTTGTCGGCCATCCGCTGTTTTTCTCGGTGGAGTTCACCTTCCAATTCCACCAACCTGTTAACAGTCAAACTGGCCATCAGCCACGTGTTATCACACATGAATCGTACAAAAAAACTACACGAATCTTCTAAAAAACTTGTTTGAAGCCTTAATTATGACTAGAATACGCAATGCTACCTGAAAATAGACTAATGATCATTGTTCGGTGATTCTAATTAGGAGCTAAATAGGAAGATAAGTCATCTTGAGGCTCAAAACCATAACAAACATCAGCGCCATCTATGGGTGTTTCGCACCAATAAGTTAAAGGAGCCTTAACAATGAATTACAAGTAAAGAATAGTGATTCTAAGAACTTTTAATAGTCCTGATCCAAATATTAGTGATGAACTAGTTATTCTAACACGGAATCACTGATGTTTTAGTGATTCTAGCTAGGAATTTCCAGTTTATGAAGGATTCTAAATAAAAAAAAGGTAGTGAACAGGTCCTCACCTTGCAATCATGGACTTGAGCTGTTCATCCTTGCTATTGTCTTCAGCTCTGCTGTCTCTGTCATCCACTTGGGGTAGAATCACCTCCTTCTTGACGTACGTTTTCCGTTCTAGTGTGTTTTGCTGGGAAATCTCTTCTTGGACATTCCCATTAATGTACAGTTGTTCAGCTCGACTCAGTCTCGACTGGAGTGTTTCCATCGCATTGCGGAGATCCAAGATTTCTCTTTCATACTACAAAAATAAACCACCCAAATCATTATTTTTCCAACTCCATAATCACGAATCTTCCACTTGCCCTCTTTTTCTAACCCCAAATAACGATAAATTTAAACTTTCAAAAAAAAAGGAAAGTAAAAATTCAATGAAAAAGGGGAGAAATTCCCAAGAAATACAGTACCTCTTCCAGCGATTTAGGGTTAGAATTACGGTCCAATTCATTCCTTAGGGCTCGAATGCGAATCCGGGATCGAAACGAGCCAGCTACAGTACTTTCATCCTCTTCTTCTCCGGAAGAATCCGAGTCCCAATTACAACCTCGCCTCATAAACCCTTCTTTCTCGAAACCCGAAGCGGGCGCCGCCTTTTCTAACGACATTCGCCGGTATGTCCTCGCTTTACGACGTGGTAAGCTCGAATCTACTCCTCCTACCACATACAAAAAATGTAAATGAATAAATGCTCTTAATTAGGTATATTTCTCTATTTTTCAAATATTTTTCTTAAATAAACGCTCTTAAGTAGATACTTCTTCATGCAAGTCTTTCGATAAACAATAACAAACATGAGCGCCATCTATGAGTGTTTCGCATCAACAAGTTACTACTCCTCCTACCACATACAAAAAATGTAAATGAATAAAAGTTCTTAATTATGTCTATTTCTCTATTTTAAATTATGTTTCTTAAATAAACGCTGTAAATGAATTAATAAACGCTCCTAATTATACATATTTATCCATTTTCTCTACATTACTCTAATTTTTATTACTTTCTTAAATAAACGCTCTTCAATGATACTTCTTCATACATAAGTCTTTCGACAAACAATAACAAACATCAGCGCCATCTATGAGTGTTCCGCATCAACAAGTTAAGGTACACGGGAGCCTTAACTAGGAGTTAAAAGTAAAGAATAGTGATTCTAAGTAACTCTTAATAGTAGTGATATCTACATTTCTCTATTTTGGCATGATTTTCTCAAATAAACGCTGTAAATGAATTAATAAGCGCTCCTAATTATACATATTTATCCGTTTTTTCTATATTTCTCTAATTTTTATTCTTTTCTTAAATAAACGCTCTTAAGTAAGATACTTCTTCATGCAGGTCTTTCGATAAACCATAACAAACATCAGCGCCATCTATGAGTGTTCCGCATCAACAAGTAAAGGTACACGGGAGCCTTAACTAGGAGTTAAAAGTAAAGAATAGTGATTCTAAATCATTCTTCATAGTAGTGATATCTACATTTCTCTATTTTTGCATGATTTTCTCCAATAAACGCTCTGCATTCAATGATTTTGAGCTTACCATTGCCGTCTACGGTTGCCGGAGGGGACGGTGTATGTGGGGAGTAGACACACCGTGGATTCGTCCGGGGCGCCGGCGATTTAAACAGTCTCCTATCGGTGGGCGGCGTGGAAACGCACGTGGAGTCGGAGGAAGAGCTCGAAATCCTGGGCCTCAGCGCTTCACTCGCGTTCTTCAGTCCCAAGGGTCCACTGGATTCGCTTGGGTGGCTCGGTTTGGTGTTGGTGGTCGCTAACCGAATGACATCCGCCTTACTCACCGGGTTCTTCATGTTATACAACGGGTTGTTAAACGCCACGGGCAAGTGTTGCCTTCCACCGCTGCCATTTCCGTTGGAGTCCCCGCCAAAGTAGTTGTTGTTGGGCGAGTGCTTGGCGCTGTGATTGGAGCAGGTCGAGTTGGCGTTGCTCCGGAGACTGCCCTTCAAGGTCGGTTCGTGGATCGCCGGGTCCACCGGACTGGAACTCTGACTGTAGGCGAAGCTTTGGTAGCCCGACGACGCGACGGTCGAAAGCTGCGAAATGGACACTTGACTGCCTTGGATGTTGGCTTCCAACTCGGGCCCCGAGTGCGCATCCGGGCTCTCGTCGACGTACTGCAGCGACTCGATGTAGTCGTCCATGTGATTCGCGTTACTCGGCGGCGGCAAGGCTAAATGCGGTCTCCGGAGAGCGTTAGCCGCGATATTGTTGTTGTTGCTCGGATGGTTGAACGACGCCGGGCGATTGTAGGTCGCGCTGAACTCCTCGCTGGACGGTAGGTGGGCATTCCGGGGTAAGGTGGAGGCTTTGGGGGACTCGGGCAGCTGGGTAAAGTGGAGATCCGTTTTGGGGAGCGCGTTGAAGGTGGGGTCGTTGAAGCGGAAAATGTTGCGTTGTAAGCTTTGGAAATTGGGTCGCTCCACGTCAGACATGCGGTGATGGTGATGGTGCGCCCCGTTGTACGGCAGCGTAGGCGTGGCGGGGTCGGGACAGCTGGATTGGCGGTTGTAGCTCGGAGCACTTAACGCAGGCGGCTGAACGCCATGCAGAGAAATGGTCTCCAGGGCGCGACGAAGCGGCTCCAGACGCGTATCGTGGCTCAATTTGGGACCCACTTTGCCCAGATTCTCCACTAACAAGGTGTGCATGATGCTAAGGTGCTTGCAAATGTCCACGTTGTCTCCATCGCCCAAAAAAGGACTATCCTTGGGCACACGACTCTGCAAAAAAAAAAAAAAAAAAAAAAAAAAA